>PVIR01014290.1:0-40351 GCA_004026965.1 Petromus typicus | reverse complement strand
AGAAGCAATAGAGCCTAGCAGAATTAGGTTCTGCTATCTTTTAAAGGCACCAAGAAGGAAACAGGAAAAGCACATTGCATCCTTCCTTGGATCCCTGCCCTCTTATGTGAGTTCAAGTGAAAGAATAAGAAATGATCCAGACTTTGCACTTTTTGTGTTTAACCAAGTGCCTCTGGTAATAATAATAACAACAACAACAGCAACAACAGCAACAACAACAACAATAATAATCATAATAATAATAATAAAATCTAAATGAGCACCTTGAAGTTTTTTCAGTGCCTTAACTTTATGTCAGGTAGGCAACCATGACTAGCTAATGTTCTATTTCTAAATACTGCATCACAAGAGCTAAGTAATGCCCTACAGATTTTAAATATTTCAAATTACATTCAATAAAATAAGACTCTATACCAAAGCTTATTTGTTAAATTTTCCTGATTTATTTTTCTAGTAAAACCTTCAAACTTCTATTATATGCTTGTCAGTCATCCAATAGCTTCCCAATAAATACTTTTGATTGATAAATTAACATATAACTTGATCATTCACTGGATTTACATTTACTGAGTGGGAAAGTACTTTGAAAAATAGGCAAATAGTGGGCCGGGGAGTTAGCTCAGTGGTTCTGGTGCCTGTCTTGCAAGTGCAAGGACCCGGGTTCGATTCCCCGGTAACCACATACAATACTGGGTGTGGAGACTCATGTCCAGCAGCAACCAGTACCACATACCACAGTGCATGGTGGCTCATGCTTGTAATCCCAGCACTCAGGAGGCAGAGGCAGGAGGATTGCTGTGATGTGAGTTGGAGGTTGAGCTCAGGCCCAGCCTGAACTACAAAGTGAGACCCTGTCTAAAAAAAAACCTAAAAAAAAAAGGCAAATAGTTCATGCTGTAAGATTGGAGAACGTAAAACAACACAAGCAGGATGAACTTTTAGTGGCTATTTACATGCACACATTTAACATGTTGAGAAAGTCTGAGCCCATGGCAAGGAGATTCTAGTTCTAGACCTGTTCAACACACTCATCACTTCCAAGGGTGTCTTCATCATGAGCTCTTGACTGGCCTTGCCCACTCCTGAGCTTTGCTGCTTCTCGTGTTTGCCTCCTTTCTATGCTTTACCACCGAGTCTGCAATCCTCAGAGAGTTTTTCTGTGCTTGTAGGAAGCTGTGTGAAAGTTGTTGTCTCATCCTTCTCTGGTCTATCACCCTACATTTTTAATTTCTTGTCATGATATAATTATTGTCTCCATTTGTTCATTGTTGCCTACTCTGCCCCTACTCTGGCATTGAACAGGTACTCAGTAGAGACTTGTTTGAAAGAATAGATATGAATAAATGACTGACTGTCACGTGATGCCACATATTGTATCAGAATACACACACACGTGCACAGAGGGAGAAAAGGATATACATATAGACATAGTACATGAAGAGGGAGATGTATATAGATATATAATTTTATTTATATATTTCCAGTGGAGATCTTTCAAAGGTTTTCAGGCATGAGGGTCAGAGCCATTTGGATAGTGGAATAAAATGTGGTACAGCTGATGCTAGAGACCAATTGAACAGTAGAAGAAAGTTTAAAACTTTATAACCTTGAACTGTCTGTCACAGACATACAAGAAATAGTCAAATGTGTAAATGAAAATACTATTATCTGATGTGTTGTGTAAACCTTTTAAAAATTTCTGTCAGTAAGAAAATTAAATCAGCTGCATAATTAAATCAGCATTTTTAACTTTGTAGCAACAGTAAGTATCTGACAATTTGGAATAAAATAATAAAATGAAAAGCTGAAAAGTAGTCTGAAGTGCCATTACTGGGCATGTTTGCCTCAATGTCACTAAGAAGTTCTCAAAGCAAAAATGTAATTTTTTTTTTTTTTTCCATCGATGTGTATGTGCCAGCTTCCCTCTGTTCAACAAACCTCCGGCTCCTAGACAGTCCGGGTCACTTATCAGATCTATATATCCACACAGTACTCTTTCCTCAACTCTGTGCAAGACCTGTGTGTGTTAGCTTGGTACAAGTCTACCATATCTTTTCTGCAAATCAAAAATCCAAACCTCTGAGAATTAAAAATTTATTTTATGATTTATGCCAAACTTGTTTAGCAGCCTGTGGGCCCGAAGGTGAGTGTGTCTTGCTAGCAGGGGAGCCTTCTGGAGACAAACCAATTCCTCATACTTGCGTGGAGGCCCATGTGTCCCAGCAAATGTGAACAGGGACCAAATAAAAATATTTTCCATCTATGTAACATTTAAACGTACCAGTTAACCTCTATTCATAGTTTTCAAATGTCACTATATTGAGAAACAAAAGTTAGGGCTAATGAGGCCCCTTTAAATTTTTTAAACTGAAAATGTAAATATTTGGTCAGATTGAAAAATCAGTGATAGAACCAAGAATAATAACATGTTTCCTGACTTTGAGATTAGTATTTTCTTACCCAGATAAGATGAATATTATGAATTTCAGATAGCTCACAGGCCAAAAGAAACAACTTTCTAAAATTGGTTAAAATTTTACTAGGAAAAATGTTGAAATAACTATAATAATGTTATCTTACCCCTTTGCCTGAAAACCTAGAGTCTTCCAGTGGATAAACAAACTATGTATTTATATCTTTTTACCTGTATCTTTACTTCCATACACATACACTCCTAGGGGATCAGAAATAAAATTGTAGGCCAATAGCCCAGGGATGAAACAACAATTTGCACACTAACTTGGGTAGGAGCACAGCAGGAAACCTTATTTACATGTAAATGTATTTTAAATATTTAATAGCCCTCTAATTCTTTCATTGTTTCTTTATGTGTGCTTTTTATTGGTTCAAATACACAAATATTATGAATATTGTACATGACCTTTTAGCTTTTTCTAGAGTTTGTGAAAATTCTTACAGTGTAAAATTCTACTTTGTAAAACTTGTGTTAAAGATATGAATAATTACCAAAAGGAATCTTTTTAATAAAATATTCATAGCTTACATTAAATAATGTAGCAATGTTTTAAATTTATAAATGTCAGAACACAAGCAAAATACAGACTAAAATATGATGTAATCTAGCATTTATTATTCTGCCTTGCAGTACAATTCAAAATTTTAGAGACTGGAGTGATGGCGCAGACCTGTAACCCTAGTATACAAGAAGCCAATGCAGGAGGGTGACTAAGGGTCCTAATGCCGCCAAAGATACGTGGTGAGTTCAAGGCCAATGTGAGCTACATAGTGAGACCCTATTTTATTTTATTTTTATTCATTTATTTATATATTTTTGTAATTAGAGGTAAAATACTTTAATTCTTTTTTTAAAAAATTGGTTTTATTGGTATATTTTATATACATATGATCACAATTGATATTGAGAATTTGTACCTGTATGTGACACAACTTAATTTTCATTTTTTCCCATTCTCCTGCCCCACCCCCACCCTTGAGATACATATGATATATATATATATGATATATATATAGATATATATTATATATGATATATAGATATATATGATATATATGATATATAGATATATATGACATATATGATATATAGATATACATATGATATATATATGTTTTGTTTACATTTTTACTATCAATTCTTTTCTTTCCCTTCTTTACTTACCCCTATCCCCTTTTCCCTTTGAATATTTTCTTACAGTTTCATAATACCTTTCATATATTTTAGAACTCATCCATACCTTCATTACCTCATACTAGAGAAAAGATATAGTATTTACATATCTGTGTCCTATTTATGAGTATGTTCTCACGGTATGTCCATTTGAGTATAAAAAGACTCAAATTTGTCAATGTGGCAGAATAATACACCATTTTATTTTTAAAAAACAAACAAACACAACTTCTTTATCCATTCTCCAGTAGATGATCATTTGGGTTGTTTCCAGATTTAGCTATCACAAACTGAGTTGCTATAAACATGGGTGCACATATGTCACTATGATATGACAGTGTATATACCTAGCAGCAAAATAGAAGGGTCAAATGGGACATCTTATCCTAGTTTTTTGAGGAATCTCCTCAGTGGTTGCACCAGTCTACATTTCTGTGAACAATGGAGAAGGGTTTCTTTCTCTGCAGCTAATAATAATTCAAAATTTCAAAATATTTGTTGGGACAGGGGGCTGGAGAGTTAGCTCAGTGGTTCCAGAGATTGTCTTGCAAGTGCAAGGACCCGGGTTCGATCCCTGGTAACCACATAACAATACTGGGCATGGAGACTCACGCCAAGCAGCAACCAGTACCACATACTACAGTGCAGGGCGTGGTGGCTCACGCCTGTAATCCCAGCACTCAGGAGGCAGAGGCAGGAGGATTGATGTGATGTGAGTTTGAGGCTGAGCTCAGGGCCAGCCTGAACCACAAAGAGAGAACCTGTCTCAAAAAAAAAAAAAAATATATATATATATATAGGATTTACTCACCCTGATACTGCCAATGACATCCTTTTATTTCATTTTGCAAATTTTCTCCTGATGAAAATTTATTTCACTATTTTTGCCTCTTTGCAAGTTATCATTCCTAGGAATTCTAGGTGTGTTGGCTCAAGCCTGTAATCCCAGTATTCGAGAGGCAGAGACAGGAGGATTGCAGGACTGCAGTGAATTCGAGGCTACCTTGGGCTACATAGTGAGTTTGGGGCCAGCCTGAACTACAAAGTGAGGCCCTGTCTGAAATAAAAACAAAATTGTCTTAGGTACCTAAGCAACAACTTTCACAACTGTAATAATTTTAGAATTATTATTGAAATAATAAATATATGAGGTGTGATCAAACTATATAGAAATGTTTAATTTATAAATTTATCACAGTTATACCTTGCCAAGATACTTCTTCAAAATAGTCATCCTTACTTTAAACCCATGTATTCCATCATTCTTTGCCATTTTCTGATGGAGTTCTAGAAGTCCTCTTGAATGAATGTGCCTACATAGGTGATCAAAAAGATGATGGATATTGCTTCTGAATATCATCCAACTGAAAGGCAAGTTCATTAAAGCATTATGATATATACTCATCCAGCTTATTCACTTGGAACAATGCAACTTCTAACTGTTATCAAAGTCAAATTTACTATGAAAGATAAAAGTTTTGAATCAATTCAGGATAGCAAGGCAGCCATGATACGACAACTAAAGACAGAAAAGAGGACCTCCAGAACTGCTTCAGAAAGTGGCAGGAGTGATGGAGTGAGTGTGCTTCAAGCAAGGAGGACTCCAGTGAGGAGGACAAATGGCAGTGTGTCTTTTATTGTAATAAATTTATTTATTTATTTATTTATTTATTTATTTATTTATTTTTAAGACAGGGTCACGCTTTGTGGTTCAGGCTGGCCCTGAGCTCAGCCTCCAACTCACATCACAGCAATCCTCCTGCCTCTGCCTCCCGAGTGCTGGGATTACAGGCGTGAGCCACCACGCCCGGCACTGTGGTATGTGGTGCTGGTTGGTGCTGGGCATGAGTCTCCATGCCCAGTATGGTATATGGTTACCAGGGATCGAACCCGGGTCCTTGCACTTGCAAGGACCACTGAGCTAACTCCCCAGCCCCATAAATTTTAAAATTTAAACACATAGTTTTAGATCACACCTTGTACATTTACACTTAGATGATGAAGTAGTCATTAATCAATAAGGACATCCAGGAAAATTAATCTAGTAAAAATGAATGAAATGGATTAGAAGGAAATAGGCTTAAGGCAAAGAATTGGTTAAGACTCTCACCTTTTATATAAATAAGAGTCATGAGGTCCTCAACTTGGGAAGGACAGAAGAAAGTGTAATTGCAAGATGGAATAGGGAAGGAGAATAGACAACTGGTTCACTGTAAGGAACAAAGGGAATTATCAAGGCTTACTCTAGATAGAGGCTAACGTGGCCATGTGCTAAAGTTGCTAAGTTGTTAAAGTAAATATAAGAAGAGTGAGAACAACATGCATACTTCCTCATTGGGATTCAGCTCAGTGGCATTGTGCCTGCCTGGCAAACCCGAAGAGCTAGGTTCGATTCCTGATACTGGGGAGGGGGAGAAGAATGAATAAGCAGAAATAGAGGAGTAACAAAAGAGTAGTGCTACAAAGTGAAAGGTAAGATTTTCAGGAGGTGATAGAGAGAACTATTCAGTGGGAGAGATACAGCTTTGGATTTGTGATTCAGAAGTGTTTTGTGGCCTTTAGGAATGTAGGTAGCGTTCCCTAGTGGAATGAAAACAGAAATACAAGATAAAAGGTTTAAGGAATTAATAAATAAATCAAAAATATGACAAGACTATTTTTTTTTTTTGAGACGGGATCTTGCTTTGTAGTTCAAGATGACCCTGAACTCACTATGTAAATCAGATTAGCCTCGAACTCACAGCAATCCACCTGCTTCTGCCTCCCAAGTGCTTGGATTACAGGTGTGAGCCAACATGTCTGGCATTGTGGTGTGTGGGTCTGATTGCTGATGGGTGTGAGTCACTACACCCCGCATTGTGGTATGTGGTTACCAGGGATCGAACTTGGGACCTTGTGCTTACAAAGCAGATGCCAGAACCATTGACCTAAATCCCAACCCTGACAAGAGTATTCTTTTTTTTTTAATCTTTATTGGTACATTAAATACACACATCATGATTGCACTCAATAATGGGGATTTGTACCAGTATAAGACACAACTTAATTCTCATTTTTTCCCATAGCCCTACCCACCCTACCACCCCCCATATACATAAAATTTGTTTCCTTACTTTTTTGTTACAATCTCAACATTGTCCCCTTTCTTCAAAAAAAAAAAAAAAATCTAGCTGAGTAATTCATGTTGGTTCATCGGGAAACAGGTAGCCCTGTTTGTGTAGGATGATTACAGTGAGAGAAGAAGCACATATATGAGAGAAAGGTACACGCACACTCCATTTTACACTCAGTTTTGCTGTGAACCTAAAATTGTTCTAAAAATAAAAGCTATTACATACAAGTTGTTTCCTGTTAATATATAACTTCTATATTATATTCACATATCTATTACTTTTATTTTATCACATTACAGCACCTAAAAATTTCAACAAGACTCAAAACTTTTTTCTGCCATGTAAAATAAGTAGAATATTATAAGAGTAATATGTGTGTGTGTTTATACACTACATGTATAATACATATTATATTATTCAATTCAGTGTATGCTTTACATAGATCTGGGCATGGTGGTACATGACTGCAATCTTAGCACTTGAGAGACTGAGACAAGAGAGTCACAAGTTGGAGGTCAGCCTGGTCTATGTAGTGAGACCCTGTTTCAAATAAATAAATCAATAAATTCTCTCTCTCTTTCTCTCTCATATATATATACACACACACACACACACACACACACACACACACACACACACACACGTGTGTGTGTGTGTGTGTGTGTATGAATTTAGTTACATTTCTGGAATGACAAAGTCATGCTAAATATTACAGTCTTACAAATGAATTAAGAAGTATTGGATAGATCTCCAGATGTTTATTACATGTTCAGATTACTTACTGCTGTGTGTAACATACCATAATGAAGCTTAGTTTATGACAGTGGTTTATTCGTTTTCATTTTTCTAGCGGTTGGCAGAGCTGAGCACGGAGGTTGAGGCTCACAGGTTGAGTCCTTTAAATGGCCGTAGAAATATGACAGCTGGGGCTAGGGTCATGAGAGGCCTTTCACTCACATGTCCGGCTGCTGGGCTGGGAGAGTTCGAACAGCTGGGCCGATCAGGAACTCTTTCTTCCGTCCACGCAGCTGTGAGTCTCCTGGCCTCCACACACCAGCAGCACATTTGTGAGTCTGCTCTTGTACAGAGTTCTGCTTCTGTAATTATTGATTCAATGAACATGACACTTTTGAACACTGAATTGTGTTTCCTTTACTACATTCCTGTCTCTTGCCATTTTCTCTTTTCATTCAGTTTTGACAGGAATTCTTATAACTTTTTGAATGTATTCCCTTTCTTTGAATTGACTTTATAAAAAGATTGTCACACAAGCTGTTGTTTTGACAAAGTGTATAATTTCTACCTTGTCCAGTGTTGTAAATGTTTCAGAAATTTCAACTTTGCTGTACACACAGGCAGAATGGACTGATATTTTAAGGTTTCCTGTGACTGGAAAGGTATGGAAAGTCTTACTGACATATTGTGTTCTGACTTCCTGAGCTGTTTTCCTAATGCTGTTCCCTTTTAGTCATAATGTGAAACAAAGTTTGCCTGTTTGTTGTTGCTTCTTTTTAGTTAAAATTCAGTTTGGAATTTTGTACTTTGGTTTTCTTCTCTGTTTCTTAATTTCTGTGAAATTCTATAATACTAACAATATTATTTTATAAAATTTCTACTAGTGAGGGTATAACTCTGAAACATTTAAGGAAAAGAATTTCCAGGTCAATGGTCAAGATTATTTTTAAAAATAACTTGAATATTTAACATATATTTATTGCCTATATTACATAATTTAACTTTTATTGACTATCACATACCCTAACTACTTGGGAAAAGTTATGTATTTTGCAGTAACTGTGTTCAGTGTTTTGGAGCAATGTTACCAGTATGTTACCAGATATAGTAGTGCATGCTTATATATCAGCAGTTGGGCAGGCTGAGATAGCCGGATTGGAAATTGTAGTCTAGTCTGGACTATTTAGTAACTTACCTAAACCCTGCTTCAAAAGTTTTTAAAAAAGGGTTGGAAATATGGCTCAGTGTGAAGGCCCTGAGTTTATATTGTATGTAGACAGACGTTCACTTGATAAATTGATATTTCAATGGGGTTCTTTTAATTTAATTCTTATATCTTGGGTCTTACTAGCCAAACTCTGGAGATGTTATACATTTTTTTACAGTTTTCGTCTTACCTCGCATTTTTGGTTTTTCTATATAAGGTCTTTCTGATTTGAAACTTTCCCTTAAAAATTAAAACAGAGATGAGGAAATTTAGTCTTTATGAGAAGCTCTCTCATCTGTTTTTTTGTGAATTTTTTACGTCACAACAGTAGATAAGAATATGGCCTTGGAAACAGATTCCTTGGCCTACTTCAGTCCTGGTCTTGCTACTTACTCACTGTGCAGATTCACGGGGAGCTTCTTTGTGCCTCTGTTTCCAGCATAGTAAAAGGGGGCTTAGAATAGTAGAACTACCTGCCATCTTTGTGAGGTTAAATGAGCTTGTCCATAGAATATGAGTAGAACAGTTCTTAGTACTTGGTAATTAAGCAATAGATGTGAACTGTTATTATCACGGGATTATTTCCATTTAATAGTCTTCATATTTTCTGCTAATTGTATTGTCTTCTGAGTGATGTTGCTAAATGCCTGTTGATATGATCATATTTTGAGAGCTGTGTAGGCAGGTAGCTTTCATTAACAAGCTTGTCTCTCTAAGTTGAAAACATTCATTTCTCTAACACCAGAATTTAATCCTTCCATTCTTTCTTTAGTAAAGATTTCATGTAGAAGAATACAAATTTGAATAAATACACAGTCCGCAGCCTCGATGATCTCATCGAGAGCCAGAAACACAGAAAAGGTCTCTTAGGAGCAGGCCATAATGTGGTGCAAGATGTGTTATATCCATCTGATCAACAATCTGACAGAGATGCCAGCTGCCTGAGAAAGTCAAAAAAGCTTCAAAGAAATTGACTTGTATGAGCTGAGTCTTAAGGTGGAACAGCAGTTTATCAGGCCAAGAAAATCATCGTAGACAGAAGCCAGCACACGCAAAGGCAGAGAATCATGGAATGCACTAAAGATGCAAAGAAGTATGAGTCTAGGCCTCCTGGCATTTACAGGTCCCTACAGAAGGGGAAGTAAAGGAGCCTTAAGAAGTAAATAGAATGATATCAGTTTGTATATGTGTCAGGACAAAGAGTTTCTATTTTACCCTGTAAGTAAAAGAAAATCAACAGTAAAAGTGGTTTTGGTAGTGGTATTTACTAAGCAGTGAGATAATATAACCAGCAAGAGAGGGACATCATTAGAAAGACAGATAATGTCAGAATACTACTTCATCTCCCTTAACTTTATTTTGTAGAAAGCCATAATAATGCAGTTCTGTCACATATGGGTATTATAATTATTAAAGGACATAACTATTAACACTGTTCCTGCATATAGTTGACATTCAAAAAGTTTCCTTACTCCTAATCCAAGCATGTTGGCAAACATCTGCAGTCCCAGGAGTATGGTGCCCTAAGGCAGGAAGATCACAACTTCAAGCCCAGCCCGGGGAGTTTAGAGACTTAGACTGGAACTGTCTCAAAATTAAAAAAAAAAAAAAGGCTGGGAATGTAACACAGTGCATAGGCCCTTAGCTCAATCCCCAGTAGTAATTTAAAGAGAGGGTTCCCCAAGGCCATGTGGGAGATAGATCCAGAAAAGATCCATAGATAAGAGGAGCACAGGGATGGGGAAGAGGCCAGAGCAAAGACCTCAAGGTTATGGACCTGAAGTAGTATTTGGCAGTGGAGAAAAAGGCAAGATTCAGAAAACACTACTTTATGAGGAAAAATCTACTGAAGTTTGTAATTTCTGGGAGAGAAAAAGACGGAGGGGCTGGAGATTTAGCTCAGTGGTTCTGGCATCTTGCAAGTGCAAGGGCCCAGGTTTGATCTCCGGTAACCATATACAATAATACCGAGTGTAGAGACTCACGCCCAGCAGCAATCAGTACCACATACCACAGAGCCAGGTGTGGTGGCTCACGCCTGTAATCCAGCACTCGGGAGGCAGAGGCAGGAGGATTGCTGTGATGTGAGTTTGAGGCTGAGCTCAAGGTCAGCCTGAACTACAAAGTGAGACCCTGTCTCAAAAATTTAAAAAAAAAAAGAATAAGAGAGACGTTGAGAGACTGAGAGAGAAACTGAGACCGATACTGAGGTTTTTAGCACAGGACGTTTGAAGCATCTTTTGTTTTAGGGCCCCTGTGGGTGGTGTGGATGAGTAAGGCACATTTTCGTCTCTGAGGTTCTTAAAACCTAACAGGGAGATAGACACATGAATTGGTGCAGAACTGTATTGTATATGGGGTTTTTGTATCAGTATCCCGCTTTTAGGGAGGATGGGTTAAACCTAAGAGTGCTTTTGTGTCTAACCTACATCCCAAACCCTTTTTATTTCTTATTTTGAGTCAAAGTCTTGCTTTGTTCTCAAAAAAGGACACAAATTTACAATCCTCCTGCCTCAGCCTCCCTCAGTGCTGGGATTACAGGCATGCGCACCATACCTAGCTCAGCATCAGCTTTTGTCTTTCCAAATGGGAGGAACAGGATACTGAGAAAACGCAGCTGAACTATTGTTATGTAAGCATGACCAGATCCCAGCATTTGGTCTGATTAATTGTAGTCACTGGGTATTCTCAGGACTAAATTTCTTGGACCATTCTTTTATTCCTCATTTATAACAGCTCTAATATATAAGCTACCCATACAGATTCAAAGTTCAGACATAATTAGAGGCATCTCATTAAGATTTAAGAGAGCAACAACAAGACATTTATGAGAACAACAAGAAAAAACGATTTAAGAGAACACTTCTACCCCTTGAATATAATGGCTGACAGCTACACATCTCCGCCACCAGTTCTTCAAATGACGTGAAACTGACAAGAAATGAAAAGAGCCGTTAAGCATAATGAGAAAGAAAAAGCTAAGTTATAGTGAAATATACAGAAATGAGACATTTCCAAGGAAGTAGTCGGTTCTTGTGATTATTGATTTTCATCCTTCTAGACCAATAACATTTTCTGTTAATTGTGCCTTTTGAAACTTTGTGAAGCAGTGTTGTTTATATCACTCTGACATCCATATCCTGAGTATGTACATTAAGCAGTTTGAGGTTAACCCTTTGAGGCTATCAGCTGTTTCAGTTTCTTCTTTTTCTTTGACACACAAAAACTAAATCATTTTCTTTTATTGCTTTTCCACTCAGTCACTGGCCCTCCTAACACCGTGTTCCCTAATCTTTCAGTCTCAAAGAGTTTAAATTATGTTGTTTAAATTATGCATCAAAGTTTGAATTCATTTTGTAAAACTTTTTTGAAAGCGTATAATACTGCAGGATTTAAAATGAGAAGAGAGGTCAGAAGTTAACAGGAAATGGGTAAACTGTCTAAGTCAGGAAGAATGTAGGGGGAAAGAACAACAGTAAAAGAGGGTTAAGGAAGATAAGCATCCCACAGAACTAAGAAAGACACAGAAGTGAGGTGTTACATGTGAGTATTTCTTTAAGAAGATGACAGAGTTGGAGCACACATGTTGTGAAATGGAGTATGTATATAAGCCACTAGCAGCACATTGCCCGGCAGCAGATCAAGAAAGCAAAATGACACTTAATAATCCCAGAACCTTTGGAGGAGGTGGGGGCAGGAGGATGGCAAATCTGAGCTCAGCCCTGTGCAAGTTAGAACCTAACTAAAAATAAAATTAAAAATTTAAAAGGTCTGGGGATGTTCTGTAGTGTGAAGGCCCTGTAAGAAAGAAAAGGGAAGGAAAAGAAAGGAAGAAAAAAAGCAAACAGAGTGACAGCAGGACGGGAAGTTATTTCTTTTTGAAGGAATAACACCTAAATAGTAGGACACCTGAATTTGTGGTATAACCAGAAATATTTTATAAAGATGGATACTTGAAAGGATACTGGAAGGGCTTTCTAAAATATTGTTCTTTGGTCAGAACTTCCTTGGCCTTGGTCATGAAGTGTTCATTTTATGATTAGTCATTGAACAATACATAATATTTTGGACACTATTCTATATATGTATTATAATTCAGCTAAAAATAAAAGAGTAACAAAGACTAAATGTCTAGCTTCTAATTTACCAAACTCATAACGGAGTTTTCAGAGCACGTTGCAAATCCTATAAAAGTTTACTGAGTGTGGAAAATTCGAGGAGGAAGAAGACCGGCTCTTGCAAGGCTCAGGAGCTAATGGGGAAGTGTGACGCAGGAGGGTTAGAACAACAGTCCTGCTACAAATGTGGTGTCATGGTGAAAATGATAAATCAGGAGTAGCAAAGGAAGGAAAGGGAAGGCTTTGTTCGAGAGGTGGTTTCTGAGCCAGGGAGTCTATTCATACCAAGACTGGAATTTCCTAATGTATAAAGGCACGTTATACATAGGCAAAAGCATGTTACACACACACACACACACACACACACACCTCACTACAGGAACTTCTAAGCTACAAGTACATCTGTAGTGTAAATTTATAAATTCCTATATTGTCTGAGTAGGGTGTACAGGAGCCAGACTTCCTTAAAACCTCAGGAAATCCCAAATAACAAGACCATGATGTCCCTCCATCTCCCATCTATAAAAATAAAAATAATTAAATTGCAAGTTAAAATCCAGTGCTTTTAACAAAGTAAAAAGAATTACTATGTGTTATACATATGTACCAACTTCCTTGATGAATGTAATTATGTACTCAAATATGTCCTAATAAATTTATCCCAGCAAAAAATACTCCAAATGTAACATAAACAAACAAAACAATGCTAAACTATAGTGTGTGTAGCAAAATAGACATGGTTCTAATTTTTCTAAGACTGTCATTTTGATCATTTTAATAGAATAAAAACATCTTCTTAACACCTCCTCCACCTTTTCAGTATTAAAAGTTGAACCCAGAGCTTTTCACACTGAACTACATTCCTGGCCTTTTAAAAAGTTCTTATTTTTAGACAAGGTCTAAGTCATGAAATTGTTTAGGCTGGACTTGAACTTGATCTCTCCCAGCCTCAGCTTCCCAGAATGCTGGGACTATAGGCATGAATACCAAGTCTGTCTATATTCTTCTCTTTTTAGAGGATTTGAAGCACTGTAGGTAAAACTCAAATAATGACAGCATTTGTGGCTAAGATCTATCGATGCCTTACTCCACACCGAACACTGTGATAAATCCCTTCTAAACATCATTTCATGGAACTTACCCAGGGGCTTATGGGAAAGACATCATCGTTTCCAATTTTAAAGTCAGGACTTGGAGTATTAACCTATGTATCCAGTCACACAGCTGCCCTGTGATTGGGCTTGAACTCACCCCCCGGGCAGTCTGATGACCAAGTTTGAAGTCACTGCCTTCACACTGCACTCGCGGCCTTAGTATTGAATGGTAACGATGGGGAGACCTGAGGCTGTGAAAAGCCTTGTGTGAAGAAGTGAGGGGTGCGCTGTGGTGGAAGGAGGAGCTGCGGTGACCTGTGTACACGAGGGACAGGGAATTTATACAAAGAGGAGGTGGTACACAAGGGCCAACCCCAGAGGCCCCTTGAAGGAGAACTCGGTGCTCTCTGTGCTAAGAGTGCACCAACCCTTTTAGGCTGTGCCTCAGCTGCAGGGAGATGCCTTGCCAGGGCCACGCCTTTCCCCTCAACATCCAGCCCAGGGTCACACCCTTCCTCCCACATGTAGGCCGAGGTCACACCCTGTCCCCACGCAGGTCGCCTCGCATGGTCTGTTTCCGGTTCAGAGCACCCTGTGCTGTAAGCTGTGGCTGTCAGGCTCGCATCTCGCATCTCGGCTTGATCTCTCCCTCTTCCTGGTCCTGCTTCCGCCCTCTCCCCTCGTAGCTGTTGACTCCAGGGCACTCCCTGGGAAACATCCGGAACACGGAGCCCTGCCTCGAGCCTGCTTCCTGGAGAACCCACACAGCACCACAGCATGAAAGTCCTTGATGATTCAGATAGGGACAGGCATTTGGGATGGCTGAACACTGAGAAAGAGCTGAAAAGCTAGACAAGGTCAAATCATGAAGCACTTAGCCTGCCATGGAAAGGACTTTTCCTACTGGAAGCCATGGCAGAGTTTTTAGCAGCAATGACGTGATCATCTGTGCCGTTTTGAAATAGTACTTTGGCTGCAGGTTGGATATGATGGATTACAGGGCTGATTCTAAACTGGTATCTTTCCAAAACCACTTTTCTTCCAGTAGATATTAATGGTAAAGTAAAAGTCCTGTTATGTCCCTGCTGTCCTTGAGTTGCTGCTTTTCATTCCTTTTCCCTTTATCAATAGAAACTACTAAATCTACTCCGTGGTTTACTCAGCCACAGTCTTAGGAGATATTATCTAGCACTAGCTTTTTGAGACACTGTAAGAAGTAGTTAGAGGAGGACTTGGGAGGTTATTTGTTCTGTGTTCCTGAGAGCAAAGGGACCATGTTAACCGGCAAGCTTACTGTGGCTGTCACCAGACACTTGACCTTCAGATAAAACATCAAAAGGAGGATTTAACCTTTGGCTAATCATGTGTCTGTGATTCTGTGGTCTTATTTTTATTTTCACCTTTACCCTCAGATAGAAGAAATATATGATAGTTGTCTTGGCACCATTCATTTTTACAGGAATAACATTGCAGTCAAGATAAGATTTTTTTAAAGCATTGTTGAGGTATAATGACATCAATGGCCTGTTTTTAAAATGTACAATTTGGATAGCTTTTAATGTTTGTATACATCTATGAAACCATCCTCAACAATCAAAATGACAAATATTTCCAGCACCCCCTCAATTTAAATATTCTTCATCAGTCCTTCCTGACTTCTTCCCTTCTCCTCCAAGCAAATGCTTATTTTCTCCATCTCTAATGTTTACTTTGCTTATCTAGAATTTTATATAAATGTAGCTACATAATCTATCCTTATTTATATTTAGCTTCTTTCCTTCAGTATAATTACAAAATAACATGGAAAAGTTCAACTGTGCAATATTTTATATAGGTTATCAACTTTGATACACATAATGATTGTATGCATTTGTATGTCATCTGTGTTATAAAATCAACATTAAAGTGATCATTATCTTTAAGTATAATGATCCTTTGTGCTTCTCGCTGAAATTTTGAACTAGTAACCAAAACAACTTTCCTTGAAGTTATAAATCTAATTTATCTTCGGTGTGTTGTAACACCTTGTATTTAAGACAACACAAACACACTTGATAAGATGGCCCGCTGAACTCTGTCCAAATAGCCTAGAAAATTAAAAGCTAGAGAAACTTGAGAGGACAAGACAATCTATTGAATTTCTCTGAAATAATATTTTCCACCCCTCACAAACTAGCGTACATGTAGATAATACTATTATTTTTTTCTTTCATAAATTTCTTTTGTTCCATATTAGTTCAGCAATTTCTCTGTAGTACCATTTTAATTTTCTTATTTCTCTGAAAAGGATGAAATCTGATAGTTAAAAGTTATCATAGAATCCAATCCTTGGCCATATTCAATTGTGTCTGGACAAATGCAAATCCTAGGGTGAGTCCTAAAATAACATTTTATAACTGGATAAAGACTGCTTTACATGTAGCACTATATATCATAGCACTCAGTACATATTTATCCAGGGAGTAAAATACAGCTCTCCACTCTGATAGCACTTTCTCTGATACTTGTCACCTCAATTGTGCATAACCGAGAAGCCCTTGTTATCACTTTCTTGAAGACGTCAGGCTTATAATTTGATTGTACTTTTGTTGTTGTTGTTGTTGTTGCTGCTGCTGTTGTTGTTTTAAAGATAGGATCTTGCTATGCGGTTCATGGTTGGTCTTGAACATCTCACTGTGTAGCCCAGACTGGCCTCAGACTTGCAGCACTCCTTCTACGTCAGCTTCCTGAGTGCTGGGATGACAGGGATGGGCCACCACATCCAGCATAATTTTCTTCTTTAATGTATATACCTTTATATATTAGTCTTTTATTTATTTTAAATGTCGATATTACTATCTTTATTTAGAATCCTGGGATTTTTTTAATTAAAAAAATTTTAGGCCAGCCATAGTGTCACACATCTCTAATCCCAGGACTGAAGAGGTTCAGGCAGGAGGATCACTGCAAACACAAGGCCAGCCTGTTGAACTGCATAGCAACCCTGTCTGGCTCCCTCCCATTTTTTGCTACTACATGTTTGCAGCACATAATGATTATATTCATCGTATGGAGCTAGCATATGTACATAACACCTCTTATTTAATTCTTTTTTCCCTGTGAGTTTATTGGTACATTGTAGGGATACATTATGATCACTTTCAACATTAAGAATTTGTACCTGTACATGATGTATCTTGATTCTCATTTTTGTCCTTTCCCCTGCCCTCCCTAAAACCCCCACTCCCTCTCTACATAAGCTTTGTTTCTGGTTTTTTTTTTTTTTGGTTGGTTTCACCATCAATTTTTTCCCCTTCTTTGCTTTTCCTTCCATCCTCCAGTTCCCCTTTCCCTTTGAACATTTTCTTTCTATTTTACAGTATCTATTTACATTCAGGGGCACCTTTACACTTACAGTTTTTTATACTAGAGGAACAATATGGTATTTACACACCTATACCCTATTTATTCACTTATGTTTATGGTCTCAAGCTGCAATCATTACTAAATTCTTTTTACTTCTCTTTTCTCTCCTCTCCCTCCATCTTTTAATCCCCTTCACATTTACAGATTCTGATTCTGTTCTGCATAATGTAAATCTTTTCATATTGTTTTGGAGAAAGTATGTGTAGCTATTTCTATTTCTTAGTTTCTGGATTACTGTTCTATATCCTTAACTAATACTGCCTAAGAGAAGACAATTTTGAATTTCACAATTGGATGGGGGACTACTGTCATGTACTTTGTGATCAGCCCCAGTAGAACAGCTCTGATCCATTACTTGCCCTCTGGTGCCATCACTGACTCTAAACCACTGACTGTTGTGTGTGTATTCACTCGTACACATCACAAGAATGGAATCTTGTTATCTTGCACTTGCTGGGAAATATTGTGACAGCTAGAAGTGTTGTGTGGGTTAAACTCAAGTGTTCTTTTCCTTGTGAATTGTTTTGTCTCATTTTCACATGTATGATGCTGTTTTCAAAAATTGCCTCTGTATATTTTATCTTAGATCTGATAATTAATTAGAAAAATTTAAAAATGTAAGCCTCAATATAGTAACCAGATGATCCATTTATTGCACACACACACACACACACACACACACACACACATATATATCGAACTGCAAATTCTTATCTATTGAGAAATGACCTAGGAGGTTTGAAACTAGTAATACTCCAAGGAACTTTTAGTCATCAGAGCCAGATGTGTATTTTTTGGCTTCCTAAGTAGGATATGAGTAGCACTGATCTTATTCTATAGGCTGTAATACTAATTTTACTTGCAAACAAAGAAATTAAAAGAAAGTTGAAAACTTCAGTCTTCCTGGGACTATTCATAGGACAGAACTAAGACAATAAAATTTAATTTCATGAAATAATAACAACAAACCATAATGCTTCAGTATCAGTTAGTTTGAGATAATGGGTACAGGTTGTGTTAGGGTGTTTTTGTTTTCCTGTTAGTACTTCAAAGGGAAATCCTACCTGACTCTTTCACACCACACACTGCCCCTGTCCTAGGACATGTTGTTGGATTTTCGTATATCCTCACACAGTGGGGTGGGCTGCAGAAGTACACCCCCTCCCCAGGCCGAGCCCCCCAAGTCCACATGCTCACTTCTTCAGTTCTCCCACTGATTTCCTTCCCTCCCCAATACACCTTAGAAAAACTGAGAAGTCAGTGCTGCGTATGCAAACGAACATGTTCAACTTTTCTTGGAACATAGTGCATGCTAGAGGAATGGCAAGTCAATTTAAAACAATAAATAGGGAAAGCAGAAAGAGTAAACAAAATGTGGAAGGGCGAGGCTTCGTTCTGGCTAGGCTGCTTCCTGTGAGCCGTTAAAGAATTATTTTGGAAAAATGTTCTTCCCTATTAGTTCTTTGTTTTTTTCCGTAGTTGATTACATATTTATTATTACAAAATTACAGAAAAAAAAGCTTTCCTAAAAATGTAATTAAAAGTAAAAACAATCACTAAATTGAATAAAAGCTAAGCTATTTGCAACTTAAAGCCACAGACTGCTAAGAAATTCCAAGAAAATTTCAAGAGTAACAAACCAGCAAATACAAATTTTGTTAAAAATTCTGCTTTTACTTCTGCATTAGATTGACTGCAGCTGTTAGAAAAGCGTCATTTAGATTTGGTGAATTTATGATATAAGAAATAATTGTGTCTTTCTGGGATTATTTTAAGTTGACACTTCTATCTTTTAAACATTACTAACTGGAAAGAGTGATGGGATACTGTTAAATTGCTTCCCCAGCTTCTCCCACACACATCATTTGAGATTAATTGCCAAGGGACTTCATTTCATTATCATTAGGGGGTCATAAGCAAATCATATTTTAAAATATATTTATTTTTAATTGTCACATTGTAATGGTACCTATTTATGATTCTCTTTTAGTTCCTAACTGGAAAACAGACCCATTTTGTTTGTAAACATTTTGATAATTAACTAAAATTCACATGGGTTATTTTTTTTTAATGAAAAATAGGCTAGGTTATTCCTATAGTGATAGTATCTGAAATCAGGCATCTTTTGCTAAATTTCAAAATAACAACTTGTAGTCACTCATGTTCATATAGATTTCTCACTCACAAAATAGGTAATTAAAGTAGAACACTTATGTATTGTGTAAAATATAAATTTATTTGCTTAAGTATAATTTATTTTTTTAATTAATTATTTATTTATTTATTTAGGTTTTTTGAGACAGGGTCTGGCTTTGTAGTTCAGGCTGGCCATGAGCTCAGCCTCAAACTCACATCACAGCAGTCCTCCTGCCTCTGCCTCCCAAGTGCTGGCATCATAGGCGTGAGCCACCACGCCCAGCACTGTGGTATGTGGTATTGGTTGCTGCTGGGCCTGAGTCTCCACACCCAGTATGGTATATGGTTTCCGGGGATCGAACCCCGGTCTTTGCACTTGCAAGACAGGTGCCGGAACCACTGAGCTAAATCCCTGGCCCTGCTTAAGTACAATTTAAATCTATTATAAAACAAAATCTGTTACAGTTTTTGAATACTCATTTTCAGGACCACAAGCAGGGTTGCTGTTTTTCTAGGTCCACCAGTATGTCCAGGTTAAATGCATATTCCGTGAAAACAGACCACATTTTACTTTTCTCTTTTCCCTACTGACTGAACTGAGGGCTGCGGGCAAAATTGGTGTTTAATACACGTTCAATTAATGGAGTTCTATGAATGTGTCCAAAGTCATGGGCTGACAACCCTCAGAGTATGTAAGGACAGAAATGTGTATTCAACGGGAAGAGCACAGGATTTCTTGAAAGGAAATCCTTGCTTGGGAGCATATAAGCAATGTGATCATGAGCAAGTTGCTCAGTTTCTCTGAGCTTGATTTCCTTAGTGAAATGCGGTAATACTATCTTAGACTTCTTCATCTTATTCTCACTTTATAGATAAGAACAAGGGTCATTGCTAGTGTTATGCATGCACCACCCCTCGGCCATCAGATATTAGAGCTAAGTTTAAGCTCCAGCTTTGTCTGACTTTAAATATAGCACAGCACTAAACACTTTCTTTATTTCACATTTTAAAAAATGTCTTTCTTCAGGTAGAAAACAAACAAGGGAGGGACAAAACTGGCAACTGAAAACCCAATAGCATGCGCTGTAGCCAGATGAATTCCATCCTGTTTCACTTATTCATGTGAAAAGCACCGATTTTATCAGGCTGAGATGTGGCTGCGGGTGTTGATGGCTGGGAGACATCTTCTCTACGTCCTGGAGCACTCTTTCCTCTCAGTCTCTCTCCTGTTCTGGTCATGGACCTCGGAATCACTCACAGGACTACCACGATGGAAGGGGGAGAGCTGCTGGTGCAGGAGCTGGGAACCACTCCTCTTCACGTTCAGAAATTGCTTCGCAGAGCAGTAAGTTTGAAGGAGAAGTGATGAGATGACACCAGGGGAATTTCAGCTCCCACATAACTTAGCTCTGGACCTGGTGATGGAAGTGACCAGCCTGAAAATGAATAGCTGCCTGCTGTTTCAAATCCAAGGGGGAAGGAGAAAGACCTTCACCAATAAAACTTCCAGGTGAGCTAATCCCTTGAGGTCCTGAAGACAGGAGGAGTCTGGATAACCTGAAGTTGCCTAAGAAACAACCTAATAACAACATCATCTTTACAACACACATACAGAGAATATTAAAATTAAATTGCCACTGCATCCGATCATGCTACCCATTGAGTGTTTACAGAGGACATTTCTCTGCTCCAGTCCAGTGCACTCAGCCATGGCAGGCTTTCTTTTATAGATGTGTTTGCACTCACTGAAAAAATTATGAGCTCTGTGACCTTACCAAAAAAAAAAAATGAAATGCCACCAGTAAATGTATCTGTGTTGCCACTAATTTTAGCACTGTTCCTTTTGGCTTTGTACCTGTAAATTTGAATTTCATTTAAGAGCTTGTTATGATCTACAAACCTATCTTACACTTCACTGGTGGAGTAAGATACACTTTTTAAAAAGTATTTGTATTGTTCAGCTTTCCCTGGCTGGGAGAAAATACCCAGTATCTGCAATTTGAAGAAGTTTAATTTGGCTCATCACTTAGGGAGGGTCAGTCCATGGATAGTGGCTGCAGGGCAAAGCCCTGCGGTGGAAGGGTACAGTGGAGCAAAGCTATTTGCTTCATGGCAGCCAGAAAGCAGAGCCCAGGGGAAGAGCCTCAGAGAGGACAGAGTCACAGAGCAGATATGGTCCCCAAGGTCACCCTTCAATTACCCAGGCAGATACACCTGGAAGTGTGCTTTGCTGATCTTCTAGGTGTCTCTCAAGCCAAGCAAGTTGACAATTAAGATGAACCATCCAAACACTTTGTTAGGTGCTATTGCTTTCTATTTAAGAAATGACGGTAGTCGTAAATAATAATAGCAGCAGAAATGAGAAAAATAGATATCACATTATTTGGGGAGTGGACTCAGTATATCTTAAAGATTCTTGCAAAGGAACAGAGTGAGGACATTTTTCATCATGGGTAACTTTCGATTTGGGTCATCTACCATTCTTCAGATAAGGAACACTGGAGTTAAAGCAATTCTGATGGTGCAGAGAGCCTGCCGTGAGAATGCCGAGCACTCGATGTTCAGGTACATTCAGATGGAAGACTGTAGTGGAGAGTTAGAAGTGAGAACTGGGAGTGAGGCCCGGTGGTGCATGCCTATAATCCCAGCATTTTGAGTGTCTGAGGCAGGGGGATCAGAAGTTCAAGTCCAGCCTGGGCAATTTAATCCGGTCTTATCTTTCAAAAAGTGTGAGTTGGAGACGAGGAGAAAAGTCTGAGGTGCAGATGCCTCAGGAGGTGGACGGCAGTTAAGTTGTGACCATGGATGGCTATGTAGATAAGTGGTGAGCATTTTTTCAGTGAGTGCAAACACATCTATAAAAGAAAGCCTGCCATGGCTGAGTGCACTGGACTGGAGCAGAGAAATGTCCTCTTTAAACAGTGGGTTCAGAGTGGAAGCCTGGTGATTAGCAGCAGGAGAGGCTGAAGTGGAAGAGGGAGAGGAGAGAGAAAGACGGAAAGGTGGAAGTTCTCCTAGTTTTCATGACATCCTGCATTATCAGTAGTACTAGAGCACAATAGACTGTGAATGCAAGAAGTTGGACACATGAGATATAGCAAGAATGGAGGACAGACGGATGACGTAGTCCCACGTCAACCTTCAGCTCTGCTGATAGTTTTCTTCCCCCATGAAACTGGAATGCTGAGCTAAATGATTTCTGCAATGTTTACTTTGGAGCACAGAGTGATGGGTGGAGAATATGGGGAGATTAAAAAAAAAATTACCCCACTCATTCACTTTAAAATATATTCTTTGATACAGTGTTCAGTTATTGTTTTAGTAACAAGGACATAATAATGAACCAGATGACTGTGGAAATAATCATAGTGAGGGGATCAGATTGCAAACAAATACAGTTTTACTTATCATATTTCTAGTTACTGTTGAGAATGATAAAGAAGAAGAAAATAGGCCAATGTGTAACAGGGTAATTTGGGCAACCTCAGTGTGGAGCTAGATAGAGTGAGGGCATTCTAATAGAAAGAGTCTGATGAAAGGCATTCCTGGGAAGGTCAAAGGTCTGTGCCGGGAATTACTGGGTATATCTCAGAAGCAGTAGGAAGGGAAAACCAAGTTAGTACAGCAGTGCAGAGAGGAGTTACATGGTGCATTATAGGTCGAAGCCAGACTTGTATGGGACTTGTTGACCATAGTAAGAACTTTGTGTTTCTTTTTCAGTTGAAGTGATTAGAGGCCTTTGAACAGAGAATCACTTGACTTGATTTTTATCTTTAAAACCTCATGTTAGCTGTTACATAGACCACAGAAAGTAAAAGTAGTAAAAGCAGAGAAACTGGAGAGAGGTTAATGGTTTCAGTGATCCAGGTAGCAGAAAGCATGGTTGGATTAAGATTGACAGTGTATCAGTCACCATCCCATTACTATAATAAAGTTCCATGGTGGTTAAATTTTAAAGGCAGAAGGTGTATTTTGACTTGAAGTTCTAGAATTTCTACTGCAAGATCAAGTGACTCATGGCTTTGGATCTCTGGGGAGGGTGGGACCTCAGGGTGGGAGCACATAGTAGAACATGGTACTCACCTCCTGAGCCAGGAAACAGAAGAAAAAATAGAAAGAGAAATAACTTGGGGCCACAGTGTTCTCCTAGGCCTCTCCTGCACTGACTTAGAACTCCCTTCTGCCTGGCCCCACTCTTAAAAGTTCTATTATCTAGCTGGCTATGGTGGGACATCCTGTACTCTCATCACTCTGGGAGGGCAAGGCAGGCAGATTGCAAGTTTGAGACCCACTTGGGTAATTTGGCAGATTAGTGAGACCCTACTCAAAATAAAAAATAAAAAGGGATTGAGGAGATAGCTCAGTGCCAAGGCTCTTAATTCAATCCCCGGGACTGGGAGCAAAAAGTGTTCTCACACCTCCCTACAGTGTCACCCTGAAGACTGCACCTTTGACAAAGGAGTATTTGAGTGACATTTACCTGAAGCCTCAAGAGAGTAGCATTAACTTTAATGGGGCAGTTAAAGTTAAATGCTTGCTTAGAATCTAAGCAAGTAAGTTATTTTCACTTTGTTTACTTTTTTGTTTTTTTGAGACAGGGTGCTGCTATGTCATCCAGCTTCATTGAACTCACTGTGTGATGCAGGCAGGCCTTGAATTAATAGACATCCTTCTGCCTTTGCATTCCACGTGCCTGGTTACCATTTGTGCTCATCAAAGACAGGATGCATGTTGAAGATACAGCTGATGGATACTGATGGATCCCATGTTGGGTTTGAAGGAAAGGATGAGAATCCCAGAAGACTGCTAGGACTTTGATATTAGTGACCGTGTAGCCTGTAGTAGAATGCAGAATAGTAGACAAAAGAGCGGGGATCAGAAATTCTGAAGAGCTGGCTGGGTGATGCACATTTATAATGCCAGACTCAGGAGCCTGAGGCAGGGAAATTGTGATTTCAAGGCCAACCTGGATTACAGAGTGACAGCTGGTCAAAACAAAACAAAACAGAACCCACTGAGAATGCATGAAGTTCAAGAAATTCAACATGCCATGTAGACAATGAAGTAGAGACCTTAATAAGCACTCCCAGCACATCGGTAGCTGACAACAACAACAGTATTTGAACTTAAGGTAGAGCAATACAGCCTTGTGTCAGAGGCATATTCTGCTGGGATCAACGTCCACCAGCCTCTTCACAGACTCAGTTAAGTGCAGTCTCCACTTGGGAAACTGAGTGGAATGATCTGCTAACTAACAACAAAAACACATCCACATTTGCCAAGATCTCTTTTACCTACAGTCAGCCCAAGAGTAAAGGTTTTTAAGAAGCTCTCACAAGTCTCTCACCTCAGACCTCAGGCAGGTGCACCACATATCTACAAAGCTTAGCTTCCCAAGGTTTCAAAGAGGATGGATTCTCCCAGCCAGAGAATTAAAGCTGACTTTGATGTCACCCTCTTTCTGGTCGGTCAGTGAACTTTGCCTGCGTGAAACACAGAATTGCACAACCCTATATCTGAACAGAATTACAAAATACTATCCCTTTGTCCTCACTGACCTTGACTTCAGTATTTGATTTTTTTACTTCATCTCACCTCAGATACTATATCCTTTTTAGACAGGCTTCAAATTTAAGATTCATTTTCCTAATTTTGCCTGTCAAAGCCTGCCTTATTACTACCTGTGCATAACCTAATATCTGCTGAGCCCTTCATGTGAGAACAGTGTTGGAAACCCTGTTCCTTGACTAGGACGGTGCTTACATAGGTGTACACATTGTGCAATACTCATCAAACTATACACATACTTGTTTCAATTTAAAAATGCCTTCATTTTAGCTGGGTGAGATGGCCTACACCTTAAATTCCAGCTATCCAGGAGGCAGAGGCCACCTTGGATTATATAGCATGACACCGTCTCAGGAAAATCATAATTTTAAAAATGATATTTCTGTCACCAGGGAATGAATTAACTCCCTCGTCCCTATCTCCCTTAACTCTTTGTCAAGGTAAATGTTGCTGATCTTTTTTTTTTTTTTTTTTGTAATATTCTCCTTTAAAGACAAGTTTCTGTTCTCCTTTTGCTGGGTGATCTCCACTGTCCCCCAGTAGCCTTTCAGCATCATCTTCACAGTCAACCATTCCTCAAGACCCTTGCTCTTCTTTCTACATGTGCTATCAAGCAATTCTGTCAGTACCTTTTCAATATTTGTAAGATGAATCTTCAGATAACTGAGGTTTGCTTTCCTCAGATACTGGCACGAAAACTCAATCTCAAAACGTCTTGAAACAAACCTGCTGTCTTTGCTAAAGTAACTCCCATGCCTTCTCTGTTTTCAAAAGTTCTCAGTATTGCTCATGAAATAGTTACTTCTGTAAATCCTTCTCTGTATTTCTTGCCAATCTTTGAACTCTTTTTAGCCAATTAATACTGTATTCTATCTCTTACCTATTATTTCACTGCAATATTCTCCATTTTCTCTACTAATCATGAGGTCAAGACCTCATCTTCTGCACTGACCCTGGGAAAACTCACTCAAATCCAACTTGTATACTGCTGCCAAAATATTTCTCTTAAGATACTGCATCATTCCTCTCCTCAAAAGGATTCATTCACTTGAAGAAATAAAGCTAGATGACTGAGTCAAGCAGCAGGCACTTCTTGTGCTCTAAATCAGGGCAATCATTCAAAATTTATATGGCGCCATTCTCTTTCCATTATACTGGAATCCAGCCAAACTTAATAATGGCTTAGAATTTCCTCAATATTTCTCAAACTGCTCCCTACTTTCGTTTATACTGCTCACTACAATTAGCTACTCTAATGGAAATTCCATCCACCATCTATCTACATCCAGTCAAATTCAAGTCACAGGAGACAGAAGTGAAGAAAAAGAACCTTTGCAAGACTTTGGGTAGCTCTATATGTATTGTTCAGACCCTAAAATACCTCATATATATTAAGGCAAGCTAGGTTTTCAATGTATGAGAAAATATTATCTGAATATGTATTTTTAATGTCATTGAGTGATAGTATTTTATTTTACAGAATTTTTCCTTTGAAAAATTATGTTTAATTCATCATGAAAAAGAAATCAAGCTGGGCATGGTGGCTCATGCCTATAATCCCAGCACTCGGGAGGGAGAGGCAGGAGGATTTCTGTGAGTTTGAGGCTTGCCTGGGCTACATAGTGAGCTCAGATCCAGCCTGGACTACAAAAGTGAGACCCTGTCTAAAAAAAAAAAAGAAATATTGGATGAAAATCTAAAGCATTTAACAATCTCCAATCTAATTCTACACAAAAAGGAATTATGTGGATCTTTCCAAACCTATCTCTGCTTTTTTTCTTCTCATACAAAAGAGTAATTATGTGCAACCACTGCCTTGTGATAAGATTTCTGGATTCTAAATTTAATAACAAATTACACATGGATATACAATTTTAATAATCAGTGTTATTCTTTTAAACAATTTTAAGACTATAGATATTTACAAGTAACAAATGCCATATATGGGTACAGAATCCCAGTGATGAATGTAATCATATTGTACACCTAAAATGTGCCAGTATGTTTAAAATAATAAAGATGAATATAAATATTTTATAGTGACCTTGCATTTATTAAGCATTTTTCTGCTAGGAGCTCTTCTAAGTGCTGTGGGTGAGGTATTTAACACTTAAACCAGGAAGTAGCTGTTTCATTATCCTTTTCCTGGAAGTGACAGATTTTAGCCCAATCAAAGTCTGACGATGTTCCTAGAGCACACTTCCAGCTAGCAGCCAGAGGACGTGGGATTCTGGTCCAGGATGTCTGATCCCAGAGCTCCTGCTCTTAATCACTTCAGTCTCCTGTTGGTCCCTGAGACAAGAAGCTGTGAGCTGTGTGACTAGTTCTGTGAAATGTTTCAGTGCTTCTGATCATATCCTCCGGGTCCCTCCTGTGTCATGGTGGCCACTGCTCCCTCCCTGGGCTCATACTCCTGCACTGCTCACACACTTTGCTGTTTGGGAGTGGCACTGATGATCTTATTCTTCAGCTTAGTCAGAAGAGGAGTCTAAAATTAAACACATGCTTGTTTATATCCATTTGTCCCAATAGTGTCAGCTCCCTGAGCAGGAACTGTGCCTCCTTATACCTCTCACACAGCGAGCAGGCAACAAATATGTGTTGAACTGAATTGCATACAGTGGACTAGGACGCTTCTGAGTTAGTCTGTTCCCCATTCCAACAATCGAGGGTTTTGTTGCTGGAGCCATGGGCCTAGGGGGAGGACTAAAGAGAAAGAATTAAACTAGCTTTTTTCCCTTCATACTTTTAACAAATGCATACATATGGTCAAATGATAAAAGGGAATTTTAAAACAAAAAGTACCAATTCCTTGTTCCGTCTTTCTTTATAGCTAATTATTTTTCACAAGGACTATTAGTTGAAATATATTCTATTTTTATACTTTTGGTAATTAACTCTAGATTTTAAATAATATATCTATCTTGCTGTTCCTTAATTAGCTTCAGACACCATCATGGTCGTTTTTGTAAGAAATATGGTATTTGAGCCTTTTCTTTAAAATATGAGTATAAAGCTGTCCTGGGGGAGCAGTGATTCTTGTCTAGGGATTGACAGAGTGCCGTGGGAGATCACTACACTGATGGACATTGTTGACTGTCTTGTGGTTCCTTCATGACAGGATGAGCAACTTGAGGAAACTCACCAAATTTGTAGACCCTGTGAGACCTCCTTGTGAGCTCCCTGTAGCAGACAGTCTCATCACAACCCTATAGCAAGTGGATTACTGAGTGATTCCTGTTGCTAAAGTTACCAAAGTGCTGATCAGTCATGTGAAAAGAAGATCCTAATGACTGGTCATCCAAGAAGCTAATAAACAATTGGTTTCAAGGTTGATTGACCAAGGCTTCCCGCCACCCCAATAGTCAAAGCTTGCTATGGCCAAGCTTTGTCTATAGAAAGTATGGACAGCCTACATCCCCAGGAAGAGTACATGTTTTCAGTTGCTAAGTAACCAAACAAGCTGGTCAAATGTAAGAGTTGCCTCTACTTACTGTCCAGGGGCAATCTTGACTAAGAATAAAATAAAGAGGTATATTTCTAATTAATTAAGCTATTGTATAGTTTCAAAAAGGAGCTGGAAACTTATTCCAGTTTTAACAAATATTTGATAGATCTTTTGTAAGTGGGAAGGGGCTCTAGCAGTGGAAGGGGGAGGAAGGGAAGGAAGGGGAAGAAGTAAAAAGAATTAAGATATGTCATATACATGTACCAATGAATGCAATCATTATGTACTAGAGACATGTATTAATATAATTAAAGAAAATAATTAAATGAAATGCTAATTTTAGTCAGCTTTCATTGTACTATAATCCATCGAGTTAAGACCTAAAATTATAATGCTCAGGGCCACTGTTAACTATTTTAGAAAACAAATGTAAATTCCTTTCCAATATTTCTTTCTGTTATTTTTTTGATTTCAGTAAATGGCATCTCTATTAACTAGTCAAAGCCCAAATTTATTTTAGAGTCTCATGTCTTGTCCTTTGTCCCTTTCATGTATAGTTGTCCCTCAGTAGCCCTGACAGTGTTGCTTGCAAGACCTTCCATAGGTACTGCAATCCTAGAATGCCCAAGTGCTATGTATGAAAAATGTAAAGAATTTCCATGTAACCTATGCACATTCACCCATGTACTTTAAATCATCTGTAGACTGCTTATTATAATGTAGTGTAATTATTATTTAGAGAATAAGCCAAAGAACTCTATGTGCTCAGGACAGATGCAGTCCTGGGTGGGGATGATTTAATCTGCAGTTGCATGAATCCTTGGATTCTGAGCCTGTTGATGTGAAGGACAGACTGTGCTCTGTGACCAGTTCCTGATAGTTCTATTTTCATAATATCCCTCGCACCTGTTTCCTCCCACATCCGTGCTGTAATTCCCTTTACTCAGGCAGGTTCTTACTTTCTTTTTTAAAACCTTTAAAAATAGATTGTTGCTGTACTACGTTCCCTAATTCTTCTTCCGTGGACACCTAGAATGACCCTCCAAAAACACAGCCCTTATGTTTCTTAACTGTGTGTAGGTTGTTTGAGGGGCCAAGAGCTCAGTGAGCCTGGAATGTTCTCTGCTTCCTTTCCTCCCTCCTCTTCCTGGGGGAGGCCCTCCTAAAACTTAGTGTTTACCCTGCTTAATGAAGTTATTTGCCCTGTTTTACTAGGAGTAAGGACTTCAACACTGCAGTGTGAGCAGGAGCAAAATTCTGTCCCTAATACTCATATTGGACAAGACACTTTACAAAACTATCCTACTTAACACAAATCTTCTACAGATCACCTCTCAGCTCCTATAATCAGATAAAGAAGGACCAGGGAGGAAGATAATCCTAAAGTCAGGGAGAGCAGTAGGACCCATGTCTTCCAATTTCTAATGCACCCAACAGTCAGAAGATATAGAGAATAGAATTGGTAAGAGTTGGCTAACTGTGAACTACATAGTCAGGATCAAGCTTCCATCCTCAGGGATAAAGTCTGGGTTAGACAAGGAGAGTGATGTCTGAGAACTCAGGCTGTACAGAAATTTAGGGGCTTATGCCTGGGGTACAACACACTCGACTGTGATCCATGAGATTCAGGTCCAGTCTTAGCCCATGATGGAGCTGTGCTCCTAGTATGCCCTGCGGGTTCTGCAAATTGATTCTGGAACAATAATGATGCTCAACTCTGGGAGATAGAAACCACAGATCCAGAGGTCTTTCTTAACTCAAACAAATTCAAATCTATTGAATTACATAAAAATATAAATTGTTAACTTCACTACCATAGAAATTACTTGCACGTATTGCATTAAAATACAATTCTCCCTTGCTTCTGATAGAAGATTTGTTCAGGAGTTTCTTGAATACCAAAAGCCTTGGATTCTCAAGCTTCTGACATAAAATGGCATAATATTTACATACTGCTTATGTACATTTTCCCATATACTTTATAATCTGTAGATTACTCATAATACTAAATACAATGTGCTGTGTAAACAGTTGTTATACTGTATTGTTCAGGAACTAATGATAAGAAAAATGTCTGTACATATTTAGCACAGATGCAGTTTTCTCTGTGAATATTTCGATTCCCAGATGGCTGTATCTGTGAATATAGAAAGCAGCTATCTAGGGATGGCTGTATATTAATACATAACAATTCACGAGATCTGAGCTATTGCTTTCAAGACTCACTAAAAATCAAAACATTGTTTGAGCAAAATCTTGTTCTGAGAAATATGTCAGTCGGCTTTCAGTTGCTGGATATGATAATGGACATGCACAGCTTAAAGGAGAAGAGGCTTAATTTAGCTCCCAGTTTCAGGAAAGTTGGTTAATGGTTAGCAGGCTCCAAGGCAGAAGCGTGGTGACAGAAGAGTGAGGCAGGGCAAAGCTGCTTAGTTCATGGTGGCGGAGCAGCAAAACAGGGGAACAGTGCTGAGAGAAGGGCTTTGAGGCCCTGGCGCAACACCTGAAGTCACGCCTTGGTGACCCACTCAGACACCTAGAAACATGCTCCACCAACTGGGGGACTGCCAAGCATATCAAGTTTAACAATATAACAATAAGGATCCTAGTTTTATTCTAGGTTGTGATTTTTATAAATGGTGTGATGAAATTCTTTTCAAAGGGTTACAGTTTGGGGAGAAAAACTACAGGGGTAGACTCTTTAAAACAACTCTGTAACTATGGTTTTGTATGATTCAGTCAACCAAATTGTTTGCTTTGAGTTCGATATCTTTCTTTCTTTCTTTCTTTCTTTCTTTCTTTCTTTCTTTCTTTCTTTCTTTATCTTTCTTTTTTTCTGGAAAGAAGACCATTTGGAATTGTTACTCAGTCACCACCAATAAAGAGCTGATTCACCTCGCCCGTCCATCAAGGGAAGGAAAACAGACTGGCCTTTACGGGGAAAAAATTGCTATTGTACAATAAAGAGCATTTCCCTCCCAACTCATTCTTTCTTTCTGAAGAACTCAACATTATTTTCCTTTTTATATGATACATCTGTATACTTCATGTGCCTTTTTGCCTTATTTCTATGTAACAATACTGCATTTCATTGCATTTAGTTTTTAAATTACTTTTAAAGAATGAAACCCTCTGTTCTCAATAATGGCAGCAAACAGATTATTTTGAGTATTGAAGTGTTTATTATTTTCTTCCTGCTTTCCTTTCTTTTTTCCAGTTCTAGGGTAGAGCACACGGCCTCATACATGCTCCTCACGTACTTCACCAGTGAGCTACACCCACCAAAGTGTCTATTCTCAACTTAGCTACCATTCCTGATGAAAGTCTGGATGCCTAACCGTGCTGCCTGGGCAAATGAGGGGGAGAAATTGGCATGCAGAGACATGTTTTACCTTCAGTGACCTGACTGACTTTGCTACAGTGCTTTGATATCTCATCAGACAAGAAAATCAATATTGTCAGTTCTATTCGAGCAGGGAGTTGAATAAGAGTGTGATAGGTAGGTATCCTAAAATGACTAAGAAGTTTTCTGCATAGAAATGATTCTTAATAATTTCCCGAGGGGGGCCGGGGAGTTAGCTCAGTGGTTCTGGCGCCTGTCTTGCAAGCGCAAGGACCTGGGTTCGATCCCCGGCAACCACATACCATACTGGGTGTGGAGACTCACGCCCAGCAGCAACCAGTACCACATACTACATTGCCGGGCATGGTGGCTCATGCCTGTAATCCCAGCACTCGGGAGGCAGAGGCAGGAGGATTGCTGTGATGTGAGTTTGAGGCTGAGCTCAGGGCCAGCCTGAACCACAAAGTGAGACCCTGTCTCAAAAAAAAAATCTAAAAAAAAATAATAATAATAATTTCCTGAGGGAATAAAAAGGCAAAAAATTATTGTACAAATCTATTTTGGTATCACTTTTTAAACAACTTATTTTGAACTACAAAGTTTGAAAACACATACTTCTAAAAAGACTGCATCTTTCTTAGTGATCCACTTTATTGTTAATTTCTATAACTGACTGAATTATCTCAAATATATACAATCTAAGTAGTTACACTTTTAACTTTATTTCTCTCACATATTCAAGCTAATGCATTTGCTAGGCCTAACCATTGTAAAAGAGGTTTATTGATAGTAAAAAAATCATTAAAGCCAAGAGAAAAATGACCATATTGTATAGTTGGTTTATTTTCTAACTTTTCACTCCACATTGTATTTGGTAATAGTTATAACCTCTTTCTTTATGATTGCTGGTCATAGGAATATATGGGCTTAGGGATTTGTATCTAAAGTACCACCATAGTGATCCCATTATCAGAGAATTTGGTGACAGAATAAAATGAGCTGCGACTGCCTTATTGATACTAAAAAGCTCTATCGACTGTGCAGGAAGTGCTTTTGTCTTCAGTTTGTATCGTCTGGACTCTCCTCTGAACTGAAATTCTGGCTTTTTTACTAGCAAGTTTAAGTAGCTAAGATTTCTCTTCTGTCTTTTGTGTTGATTTCCTATATCTGCTGGAATAAATCACTGCAAACTTAGTGTCTTAAGACAACATGATTTATCCTCTCATAATTCTGCCATTCAGGAGTTCCAAACTGTGCCTTTCGGGGCTAAAATCAAGGTGACTGAGGACTGTTTTCTCCAGAAGGAAGGGTCTGTTCTCTGCTGCTTCTGGCTCCTAACACCTCGCTCCGAATCACTCCAGTCTCCCTGTTCACCCATCACACATCCTTCAGCTGACTTTAATCCCTCTTCGTCTCTCACTGAGACTCTGTGGTTGCACTACATCTGCCCAGATAATCCAGGTGAATCTCCCGGATCCAGATCTTTATTTCAACCACATGTGCAAAATCTCTTTGCCATGAAAGCTTCATGCTCCGGGCTTTTGAGGATTACAGTGTGGACATCTTTGGTGGCAGCAGTCGATAAGAATCTACCATATTCCTATTGATTCACCTCTTTCTCCTTCTGCATATGTTCTGTATCTTTATTTATTTAACCATAAGTTATTATAACAAGCAATGCAGTTTGGATCTGTTTTCAAACTGCCTAGTTTGTGTGACAACACTTGGCTTTTTAAAAATTATTATAATTTTACCTCTCTCAATGAATCAGGCTTGTAAGAAACTGGGCTCAAATTGTTAGTATGGAAATTTAACTCATTTATGCTAAAAATTAAACATTTATAAAATTTGTATGAAAATCATCTATATGTTACCTGGAAAAACTCAAGGAGCAAGAACTTGAAGAAAACATGTCTACTTATGTGCTGTCATTAGGGGCCTTCCAACAATGGATTCCCAGGCATCGAAGGGTTACTCTCCCTCCCCGCCAGTCATGAGGCTGTGGCTCAGGAGGCTTCACCCAGTCCGAGGAGGCTGCAGCTCCCTGCCAGGGAGGTTCAGGGGCAGTGACAGCTGGCTGCGTGTCCACTAGCCCCTGACCCTGTCTCCTCCTGCCTCCTCCCCTTCAGTTTCTGCCATTTGTTTCTGAGCCTGGGCTTCCTGTCTTCCCTTCTAAGAGCTGCTCGCTGTCTTTCAGATGAATTTCTTTTCTGTTCATCTTACTTTCCATTGCATTCCCAGTCCTCACTGACACAACTTTCTTTTTTAAAAATCACTGAACATTGACTGGAGCCGGTGAGGCCTCATCATAATTAGATATCATTCATTGTACGTAAAAAATAAATGACAGTAACACAGCAAGTTTTTATTCATCTGGCTCTAAACCCCATGGATAGGTAGGGCCTATCCAATGATAAATGGTTCCCTAATGATACTTGTGAGACTCATATGGCTTTATTATTATCATTGAATGATTTATAGTTTGTTTGGGTTTTGAGTTTACTTTTTAATTAGGACTACCAAATACAGACGTAAGCAGAATATTTGATCAACTGGAACACTCTAACCTTTAACCACGAGATACCTCGATACACTCACCACTTATGTCATATGTGCTACAAGTTAATTTTCCTAATACAAAACACCCGGGTATTGTTGCAAATCTTCAGAAAATATTGCACTTGGAACATAGCCATCGTGCCAGTGAAGTCAGTGTTTCTGTTTAGCCTCACTGGTGAGTAATATTTTACCCATAACACTTGTGAATGCCTGCCATGTGCTAGCCTCTTTACAAGGTGCCGGGTACAAAGAAGAATAAGATTCCTGGCTCTGCACAATGCCTGGCAGTGGCGAGAGGCACTCGACGAATGCTTTCTGAATTAATGACATAATCCCTGCCTGTGTCCTGTGGGAAAAACGGACAGCTAATTGGGGCACGTCATAGGCTCCACAGAGTGAATTCAAGTGAGGGTGGGTGTGAAGGGGCAGTGCTGGCATGTTTGAGATGCCTTCACAAGTTCCTAACATGGTGTCAAGGACACACTGTCCTGTCCAGCGACACTGCCTGGCTGTGTCAGAGTCTTATTCAGACCCCAGAGTCCAGGCCCTCGCAGGGAAGCTTGTGACACTGTGTTTGAACTCCCATTAATAGGCCCCGTCAGCTCCTGAGCAGATTGCATCTGGACATCGAACAGCCAGAATCCGCAACAATGACTTCTTGGCGCAGAGCCAGTCCTCGAGCATCAAAGCCATATTCCTTGCAAATCAGCTCCACGTGATGAGAAATACAGGCATCAGATTCTAAACCAATTATCCCACGGTGAATGGCATGTTCTTCCAGGGCACGCTGGGCTCTATTTAAAAAAACAGTGACATTGCTGGCGCTTGCCTTGAAATCGCAATAACGGACACAGCAAACTGATGAAGAGAGTAACCAGGAAGAGGTTTGTAATCACACACCCACATACACACCACACCAACCTGGAAGCCTCGGGAAAATGTATGCTTAGGCATATTTTTAGTTTTTGACTTGAGGATTCACCAGCATCCTCATCTGGCTTGGAACTATAAGCTACAGCAGAAGCACATGTGTTTAAGTGCAGGTCTCAGAACTGTACAATCTTAGCAAAGCATTCTCTTAGCCTCAGTCTCCTCCGTCTTCGTACAGTAATGGATACTGAACCTTTTTACCTTCAGTCTGTTTCATGGAAACTCTAGTAGGTGGAGCTATTATGCTAATTAGAGCAAGTTGTGTTCAACACCATCCGGAGGCCTTCATAAACATTATTTTAATGTTCACACCAACCCAATGAGATTCACAGTAGATGAATAAAGTGAAACTCACATTACTCAATACCTCAGGTAGTGAGCAAGAGAAGATTCAGATTCAGTACTACTGCCAGACCGTTGCCCGCATTGCAGTGTTTCTCTGTGAGACCCCAGGTTCTCCTCGCTTTGGCCTCGCTCCTGTCTGTGTGTCCTCGTCTCCCAGTGTCCGTCTAGTGACCTCCCCAGGTCAGACGGTCATCATCCCTAGGGTCACCTGGTTTGCTGGACAATCTGCCCGATGAGGTGAATTCCCCGCTGCATTGGGACTCACGGAGCTGGCTCCGTTAGAGACGCAATACATTCAACTTCAGCAGCACAATGTAGTGCTCCTCGGTCATCATCAGCAAACCCGTTAGCTGCAGAAGGCGCCACAAAGACCTGGCTTTAGAGGGTACAAAAACTGGTACTTACGTCTCACGTAAGATCGAGAGCTTGTAAATTTAATCACGCATTTAATCTCTGACCTTTTTTATCTGGGGCTAGTAAACGTGACCCCTTATTCTCCAGATTTCGCTTATATTCACACCCACACAGGCGCGCACACATATCCACCCTCACTCTTCTCTGTGCTCTGCTTGCTCCCTCCTGACGGCTGCCCGGCCAGGGCTCCTTTGCCGCCTGTGTCTAGTTGACTTCGCAGCAGCAGATCACAGTGTGGGGAGAGAAACAGAACGCCATCATTCTGCTGGGTTTGCGCCAGGTCTTGGGCAGCAGCCGGCAGCCCTCCTTTAGCGCCAGCCAGGTAACCCTGTTCTCAGCCCTTATTTCTTGAGAACCTCAGTGTCCTTTGTTTGGTGTCTAATCTGTCCTCAACCCTGTCAGTAGCTTCTTCACTAAAATATCTTCATTGAACCCTTTGAGTAAGTTACATGTCTTGCTTGGATTCTGAATAGGAAAGCATGCCGATGGGTTTCAAAACTATAGAGCATGATAAAAATGCAGTTTATCAAATTGATTGTCAGTTATTATTTAGCTAGAGTTTCGCCAGTGGTATTATATGCTGAAGTTTGTAAAACTTTCCTGATTATATCTAAATATTTTACTGGCCTAGAAATAAAAACCAGAACTGGTGATCAAAGTGATTATTGGGTAAAGTGTATGTGGATCTTGTTTTTTTCCTCTTTATTTATTAGGAAGTGATCAGAAAGCTGAACAGTTATAACAAAAAAAAACATTTCCAACCTAAACTCCCCATCAAGGTGCCGAAAGGCAGAGTAAGTCGATATTTGTTCTGTACAGATCTAAGTGGAAATGTCTGTCTTCACACATAGGTATATACATGTAGTTTTTATTGGATCATCTATGCCAGTTGATCCACATCTTTTCTCAATAACATAGTATTTATGTTATTGTCATATTTTGAAAGTAGAAGTTTAAATTCATTGTAGAATTTATTTGAATATTACCAAATTCTTATTAAAAGGTCGTGGTGTACTTATAATTCCTCTTTAAAAATACTCTTTGTAAAGATAAACTTATCAGGCATGTGTCTTAGCTGGTGCCTATACTTTCAGCACTTAAGAAGGCGAAGGCAGCAGGATCATAAATTTGAGACTTTCTTAGGCAACTTAGTGAGATTCTGTCTTAAAAATTACATAAATAAAGAGGGCTGGTGACATAGTTCAGTAGAAGGCTGCTCCTGGTTTTGATGGGTAATACCACACAAAAATAACAAAAAGATAAACCTTTTCTCAATATATTAGGAAAAATGTGATTGGGGCATACATATTTAAATTGTGTGTGTGTGTGTGTGTGTGTGTGTGTGTGTGTGTGTTTTCTTTTCTTTCTATCTTTTTTTTTTGAGACAGGGTCTCACTTTGTGGTTCAGGCTGGCCCTGAGCTCAGCCTCAAATTCACATCACAGCAATCCTCCTGCTTCTGCCTCCCAAGTGCTGGGATTACAGGCATGAGCCACCACGCCCGGCACTATGGGATGTGGGTACTGGTTGCTGCTGGGCATGAGTCTCCATGCCCAGTATGGTATGTGATAACTGGGGATCGAACCCAGGTCCTTGCGCTTGCAAGACAGGCGCCGGAACCACTGAGCTAACTCCCCAGGCTATCTTTCTTTTTTTTGAGATAGTGTCTCATTTTGTAGTTCAGACTGGCCCTTAACTCACGATGTAGCCGAGGCTAGCTTTGAACTCAGGATACCTCCTGCATCTGCCTCCTGAGTGCAGGGATTACAAGCATGGACCACCATGTCCAACACTGTGATATCTTGTTATCAGTGCTGGGCTTACAGGTATGAGTCACCACACCTGATACTGTGGTATGTGATTACCAAGCATCGAACTTGGGACACTGTGCTTGCCAGGCAGATGCTGGAATCACTGGGCTAAATCCCTGCTTCTAAAATGTGTTTTGGTATCTTAAGTAGTGAACTTCTGGGTAGCACTTAAAGATAAAAATTGAACTATCAGTTTTGCTATTTTCTATATATATTTAAAGGTCTAATAAATATTTGATTTACATACTTCATCCTATTTATAAGGTAAATATATTAGAATCACTTGGTTGCAAGCAACAGCATCCCATTGCAGATATATTTAAATAAGAGAATTTACTAAGAAGATGTACACATAAAGAGTAATTCAGCTAAGCCAGAAGATCTCAATGGATGGTCTCTGCAGGGTTCAGTCATCAGGAAATCTTGGCTGGAAACATTTTCTCACCTTGAGTCACCCTGTTCAAGATTCAAATCCCAGGAGAAGCAGCCTGGCCTGGCGTGGGTCCCAGGTGCACTGGTTGGCCAAGGTATTTGGTTCACTTGACTGGCAGTCCTGGCATGTGGAATAGTGATGGAGTGCTTTGCCAAAGGAAAAGTGAGATGGGAAGGCCAAGAGAAGGGGAAACACATTATAGCTGGATTCTACCACAAGTCTTCGGAACATTTTATGGCATATTATGAAAATATTAAATATGAGTACTTCTTTCTTAAAATGATCTCCACATTTGGAGCATTGGGACATTAAAAATATTGAATAGTTGGATATTTAGCTCAATGGTGCTGCAAGTACCCGACAAACACAAGGTCCTAGTTCTATTGCTTGTTCTGGGGGAAAAAAAGCAAAAAAAAAAAAACAACATTGGATGAACCTAGGTTGAAAAGGAAGCTGTAAAGGTGGTTCTTAGAAATTCTTACAGAAACTGCAGTTTCTTTTTTGTTTTGTTTTGTTTTGTTTTGTTTTGAGATAAGGTCTTAAGGTGAGGTTCTAAAATGCTGGAAAATTAGATGTGGGCCACCATTCTGGGCTTGAACTCTGATTTCTTCACCCATACTGCTCTCCAGAGTACATAGTTGGAGCTGGAATACACTTGACTCTCCGTGGCTCAGCTACATCTTGGGTGAGAAGAAACAAAGGCCACATAGCTGCCAGGAAGTTTTCTTTGTTACAGTGAAAATGTAGTATGGGCAGCAGGGAAGAAAGTTTGTTACACTCTCTTTACCTTTCTAGATAGAAATCATGGTTTGGGTTTCAGAAAAACTTCGGTTGACAACACAAACACAACAAAAGCCCTTGTATAGTCATTCACTAGAGGGACAGACCTAATATTGTATAATATACATATTTAAAGGGTTTGCACGTGTATAAAGGGTTATAATAGAGGCCCACAGAGTCAGGGGTAGAAGAGTGCAAAGGGGTCTGTGCCCTGGAGAACTGTAGGGTCCAGTCAAAGGCTGAAGAGAGGCGCTCACTGCAGAGTCCCATGTGAGTGCACTACAAAGCTAAAAATTCTGAGCCAGAAGGCTCAAGTGTGTACTAGACGAAGCTTTCCTTCCCTTTTTATTCCATCCTGGCAACAACCCTACTGGTTTATTTCGCCCACATCCAGAATGGGTTCCCTCTCTCCAATAAGTCAGCCGTCCAGACACATCCAGAACTCTGCTAAACCAATCAGCTGGAAATTTCTTATTCAAGTTCACACCACAATGAACTATCCCAGTTTTCAAAATATAATTAACTTTAGAACAAATTTCCTAGGCTGTTGATGCATGCTTCTTCAGATCTGCTTTGTTGCCATGGAATTCTTGGTGTATATATAAAGTATCTGCCCACCAGAACCGCTACGATGTGCTACTGTTTGGGGTCAGTAACTAAAAGGAACTTCTTGTTTTTTATTTTATTTGAGACTGAACCCAATGACTTGCATATTAACATTTTTATCTTAAAAGAAAAACACAATTACAATCATGTCATAGGTTCGGCATCCCTGCTGTGGTCCATAGCTACACAATCATATGTGCATTTGAACAAGTAAGTATGTTCCTCATTCATCTTGCCAGTCTTTGCAATGTTAGAAATGATTCAGAAGAGAATTTATAGACATGAGTAGTAATTAGTAACATAAAAATATACTCCTTACAGCTGTACAAGTGGACCTTTACAATTATGATCATTTTTACTATTTTGAAATAAGTATTCTGCAGAGAGGAAAATTATTCTGAATGATAACTATATCCCTAGACATTTTGGAGTTCCAACAAAAATTTTATGAGGGACCTACAAGCCACTCTGTTAATTGAGTTGTTTTTTCTAAATTAAAACCCCAGAATTCAGGTTTGATTGCAAGTTTAATTTGCAAAGATGAGCAAGGTCTTTTCAAAGCTCCTGCTTATGAAGGCCTATCAGTCCTCTGATTTTCCTAGGAAGGGGGTTGTGATCAGGGCTAAAGAAAGGAAGACAGCAGAGATACAATTGTGAA
>PVIR01014289.1:0-40545 GCA_004026965.1 Petromus typicus | reverse complement strand
CATTCATACCAGCTGTAGGGCAATGAGGTACTAGATTCCCCGAGGCAATCTCCCTCGGGGCTGTCGTTTCTGCCTCATAACCTATGGTATACTCATAACTTTGTGACACTGGCATTTCCTTTCCTTAGCTTCTCAAAGGACACCTGGCTCAACCGAATGACTAGCTTATTTTGTCACATCTTAGGTCATTCCGACCCTTAGACACAGAATAGAAGAGCAGCAGGAGCACAGTGTAATTGTCACCCCATTACTCCTGGCCCCACAAATTGAGGGAGAGTGAAGTTTAGAGATGCAAAAGAGACTGCTGGGAGAGGGGGCTGCTTCCTTAGATCTGGCCAGGATAATTACAGGCCTCTGGCTCCTCGTAATAAGATTTCAATTGGTAGCATTTTGATGTATCTATGGTATTGACAGGGTTTGCTTTAGGTTCCAGAAAGGCTCTGAGTTAACACCACAGGCCACTATCTAGAAGATGAAATGAGAGTCATTTATGCACTTTAGTGAGATGAGCATCAATGAGAAAAAAAGAGGTAGACAGGAAAGCATTTCTGCATGTGAAGCTTCTGAATGAGTGTCACCTGTCTATTATTGTTACCATTGGACTCTTCCATTTATTTAATATTTTCAAAGCCAAACACTATACCGGATGGTTTCTATTGTTGACTCCAAATCTTCTCTTTTTATAAATGAGTGGATTCTGCCACCTTAATTATACTGAATGAAATTTCTTCTCCCTTTTCATTTAAATTCTGTGTAAGCCAAGAATAAGGTACTATTTCCATTTAAACAAATTAGGTTAATGGAGTTTTGATAAGTCCTCCACTTATATTCAAAATAGGCCCGAATTAGACATACGTGGTGCCAATTCAAAAAAGGTGTTTTATTTGTAAATTGTGGCTTTGGATAGATAGCGTATTTTCCCCCAACTTTCACAAAATACTAGCTTTTGACTCACAATTATTGTTTTATGCTATTTTGTAGTTCAAAACTTAGACTATGGTTAGATTTTTACCCAGATGAGGAATTACAGAAGACAATGACTAGGTTAGAACTTGGACCACAGAATGGAAATGTTTTTATTATCTTTCAAAGCAGGGGCACAGTGTGCAACCCCAGCAGTCCCCAGCTCTACTGTCTGTACAAGACAAAGGACATCCAGGAATTCCTGGACACAGTTGTGCGGCAGGATACAGAAAGTTCTACTTGTTTTTGTGCAGAAATGCAACTTCTTGGTTTGCCTTCCTATTCTTATTGCATCAGTCAAGTGGGATATAAGCATTTCCATTCTTCTCCAGGGATATTTTATATAAAGCCTTCCATGATTTTGAATTCAGGTGGTTAACTTTCTATTATTAATTCCAGTTCTAGGTTCAAGATCAAGCTGAGTGGAACCGGCACTTCGGGGACATCGAGGAATAAACCATTAACAGTTCTTCAAATATCTCCCCCAAACACACTGTACTCTAGACACTCAAAAGCCCAAAGTCCTGGAAACAAGGACACATTGTGAGGGTGGAGGGGAAGCCACATCACTCTGTGCAGCAGGATATAGGGGAAGCAGAACAGAAATAGCTTGAGAGGCCTGAGCAGGGACACTCATCAATGACCTTACTGATTTAAGAGCACAAACCACTTGTTGGGAAAAAACAAGTTCCCTTTAACCAGAAAGACTCTAACTTGGACCCTAACATTGGAATAGCACACAATCATGAGGCAATTTTGAGTAGCGTTAAAGTCATGAGATGCATCTTGATACACAGTTCTAGAATTTCCATGATGCTTTAATTTTTATATTAATTAAAATTCTAAAAAAAGAGAAAGTGTGAGAAATAAAATGAGTATTATTGCTTTAAAAAATGGTGACTGAACAAGAGGTCTTGGAATATAGTCTAATATTTAAGTAAATAAAGATGCCAACGACGTAATTTGCAAACAAACAGTTTTGTTTGATATGAACGTATGCAAATTATTTCACTGGAACAAGGCATCCTCTCCAGAGAAGGTAAAATCATTTGGTTTTGGTTATAGGAGAAACTGAGCCCTTGAATGTGAACCAGCGCAGTTCACGGTATTGTTGCACATGAGGTTCATGTGACCCGGGAGGGGGCGTTGTTCACCGGTGCACACCGCTGGACTCCCTCTCCAGCCATGCGGCAGCGCCTCGCTCCTTACCTAGGAGAGGTATAAATCTGACGCACGCGCCAGCCAACATTCCAATAATTCTAGGCCCTTTACAAAACTGAACACTCACAAGAGATGTGAAAGAGGTTACGATCGAAGCACCAGCATCTTACTGTAAATTTTATGAAGGTTTTAAAGAAAATTACAGATGATAATGGGCCCATGAAACAATAGATGGTCCCAGTGGAACTACAGGGCCGTGACGGGAACCACTCATGCTAGCGACAGTGAAAGTAGAGACCAAGCGATGTCTGAGCAGCCAGCGTGTTCAGGGAAGAAACTTCACCTCGCACTCACGTTGATACAATCTAGTGATATTTAATTCTTAGTAATGATTTTTTATTGATTTCCATATGATAGTAATTCACACAAATAAATGCCTTAGAACCTCAGAGACACTCTTATATTTTTTCAAGTATGATAGTATGATAGCTTTTCCTTCAGTCAGTCAGAAAATCATTAAGTAATTCTTTTCTGAGTACCTGCTCTCATGATAGATGTAGGCATATAAACAAAGGTAATCACTTAATGATTTACAGTATAATGGTTTACAAGGCACTTTCTTGCATATCACTGTACTCTAAGTACCCTGTGAGGTTTTTACCATCATTTCCCAGGAAAGAGAATAAAAGGCTCACACTATTGACAATGTCCCCAAATGTCACAGTTTTGTGGACTAGGCACAGGTACAGTTTAATCTCTGTTCTTCTGTCGAAACCCAACACACTGAACAGTACGATTCACTCTTGACCTCTTCTAAAGGACGTAGTCTTCAGAGGAGGGAATCTCACATGTAAATGCCAGTAACAGTAAGTAAATTTGCTAATATTATAAATACCATACGATCAACTCAAGAATGTGTTATGTATCTTCCCAGCCTCCTGGCTGTCTCATAAATTATTATTTCTAGAAAATTACTCCTCGCTTACACTTGTCTTCAGACCAAAAGTTAACTACCCTTGCAGCATTCATCTCGTTTCAATCTTTCAATTCACAGCCATTTTTTTGTAACGGAGCACAGCTTTAGTAAAGTCAGAAAACTTACTACCAGTATGACAAGAAGGAAAGCACAGAGTAGCCTCATTGAGGTCTAAACCCCAGGCAGTGCTTAACTCTCTCCCATGAGCAAATTCCCTCCTGCACAGCAGCCTGCATCCGCCAAGGTCTGGACTGCGTCTCAGCAATGCTGAGAATGCCTTTCAATTGCACTTGTGCAGGTCTTGTGAGTAATCAAAATTCAAATGTTAAATCCATGAGTGGTCAGGCATAAGAAGTGCTGTGAAGGGAGAAAGAAGAGAATATTCACAAGCTGATTTAGGTGGATAAGGAAGGTTTTGTGAAGAAAGCAGTTTTTAATCTAGGAGTGGCACTGAATAGCTATAATTCCAGTACTCTGGGAGGCTGTGGCAAGAGGATCGCAAGTTTGAGCCCAATCTGGGCAATTTAGTAACCTAGGGAGACCCTGTCTCAAGATAAACAATAAAAATGAGTTGGTGATGTAGCTCAGTGTGAAGACCTTGCATTCCATCCCAGAACAACAGAAAAGATGAGGAAGAGAAAAGGGGAGGAGGAGAAAAGAAAGAGAAGGAGAAAGCAGTCTCAACATTGATGTCTGGTTTGGTCTTAAATCAGAGATCATGAGAAAGAGATTCCGAGATGAGAAAATGTCGTGAACTAAGGCATGAATATGAGGATGAGCAGGGTCTCTTTGGCATTCGCTGGACAGCACATGGAGGAGCAGAGCAGGAAATAAACCCAAGTGGTAAAAGGAGCAGGTACAGCTGTACTCATAATCCGTGAAGGTTCCTGAAAGTTTAAGACACAATTACAATGGTGAAATGTGCGCAAGGAAGTACATTTGGCAGAAAAGCAAGATGGATTTAAATACCTACCTGAGACTTGCTTTATCTTTCTCTTTTGCAGTAGCAAATACCAAGACTAGAAAGAGCAGATGTCCTCTCCTGCCACGCAGACATGAAGCAGAGATAGGAGACTCCCGTCCAAGCTAAGGAGAAGGAAGGAGGAATCTGCGATTATCTCGGAAAGCCTCTCTCCCTTGATTAAACACAACAGAAACAGGAGGAAGAAATCTTCCCTCTTCTTTGGAGGACGTGGTGCTTGGAACTCCTGCAGCCACATTGTTACAACAGAAAGGGAGCAAAGTCCCATCGTGGTGGCCTTGCAGAGCTGTGAAGCAGTCATGGACACTCCTACCTGTGATCTAGATACGGAAGAAAAACTCCATCTCTGTCATCTGGGCCACTTTCCACTTGTTTATCTGTTACTTTCAGCCAAAAGGAGCCAGTCCCAGAGGCGGCCAGATGCCGATGACATGAAACGACACCCACGATGATACCGACTGCCTTTGCGCAATGAGATTTTTGCAAGGTAAGTACATAGGGGCAAATAAATGTATTCAAATATATATAATCCCACAGAGTGCTTGGCTACATTTATATGAGTTCTTTCCTAATAAAACTAGGAATTATCAAGCTGTAACAGATAAATTTAATTTTTAATTTTAGCAAGTGAGATGTGCACATACAAAACTGTGGTTGAGGCAATCTGAGGAAAACAAATCTGAGTCTTAGCCCAGCTGGCAGACATTGAGTATGATTACTACAATGAAAGTTGAAATGCACTGTATTATGCCTGTCTGAATCACAAAATTGTTCTCACACTGGAATCCATGGCCGGGAGTTTACCACCCGTCATGGCTCATATCTGGGGATGTCCCCTGAAGCCTCACACATTCATAGGTGGGGCTTTGGGGGAGTGACTGGTCATGTGAGGATGGATTGGTCCACTGATAAGTTTATAAGTAGATGTGATATGGGGAGGCGAAGCCTGGTTGGAGGAGGTGAGTGATGGGGGGCATGGCCTGGAATATGGCATCTCCGTCCTCATCCCTAGATCTCGCTCCACTCCCTGCTGCCATGGCACGGGAAGTTCTCTTCTGCCATGTTGCCCGCCCTGGAGCTGGCAAACTATGGACAGACTTGCTACAGATGGTGAGATAAAATAAACCTCCTTCTTTAATTCGTAGATACTGTGACTCAGTGACAAGGAAGTGACTGAGATATCAGACACGATCCAAGAAGAGTGGTTCAGTGTTTCCACAAGGTCCTGGACTGAGAGCTAAACACAGGTGTAGGGTTGGAGTTGAAGAGGTTGACTTCACTAAGCAACCTTTGTCCTCTAGGAATTGCTTGGAAGTAGGAGAGGCAGCTGCCGCTTCACTCTGATATAGAGATTTTCTCAAGCTTTGACAAAATTAGTGTCAAGAGAAAAAAATTAGTAAAAAAAAAAAAAAATCAAACCATAGTTTGTCAGCAAGCTGGTTTTCACAGAATAGTAAGTTTAGCAACAAACAGAATTTTGGAAGGAACTAAGAAGTGAAATTTGGTTTGGGTCCTGTCACATGTTTAGGACAACTGAAGACGTAAATGTGCAGGTCTCTGGAAGGTCATTAGAAACAGATCTGGAATTCATGGAAAAGAACCTATTTTATGCAAAGCTATGAAACTAAACTGCAACCATAACTAGCAGAAAACCAAGGTAGAAGATTCTGTGATATCTTTCATCTGTTTTTTATACTTTAAGAGCTAAATGTGTCGTCAAATGTAACCTTACACAAATACTTCAAGGAAAAACTATAAATTCCATTTAGACAAAAGTTCAGGCAACTTGGACATCATTCCCACATATGAAGGAAAGCTCCATTAGGATTTAAATGTTAGTTAAGAACCAAAAGCTTTTGTACCTTAACTTTGAAATATACACATTAAGATAGTGTATTGACCAGCTTTTCCAATATTCGACATGGTACCCTACATCACAACTTTGAATAGGAAAGATATAATTGGGCTCACACTTTCAGTCAGTGATTGGCTGACTCCAAAGTAGAAACATCCTCAGAGAAGGAGTTGGAGGAACAAAACCACTTAGTTCATGGCAGCTAGGAGGCAGAGTCAAGGAACCGAGTAAGTCAGGGAGAGACCAACGACCAGACCAGGATTCCAAGGCTGTACCTTTCTGACCAATCCAGGAACACCTCAAGATGAGCTCCACCAATCCCCTTCATGGAGTCTACAGCCAATCAGATTGAAACTCCACCCTCATCTCCCAACACACTTAGATGTAAAACTGATCCATGGCTCTTCTTATTTCGATTTTATCATTACAAATGATTCTTATCTGACTTGTAACATAAACAGCATAGAAAAGTATAATCCTCTCAATTTCATATCTGAGGAAACATAAAAAAGGTCTTATATAAAACCACTCAGTAAGTCATGAACTTAACAAAATAACCATTGCTGAACCCTTTCCTTGAAGAGAAAATACAAGCTACTACAGGCCAGGCACCCTCAACAAATTTACAATCTAGTTAGTGATTTACTGATTCAGCCATCAGTGGGACTGGCCAAAGGGTGCCAGACTTCCTGCTAGGCTCTGGGATGGCGAGATGAATCAAATACCGTTCTTCCTCCAGAGAGGCTCGCGGTTTCTAGAGAGAAAGAGGGGCTCGCGGTTGCCCAGAGAAAACCCAGTCTAGTCAGTCGCCCAGCGCTCACCAGAAATACACCCCTGAGCTGGCATTCCCACCAACATATGAAAACGTACCCCAAAAGGATGCCATTTGATCCAGGCAAACTAAAGACTTCTGACTGGAACCTATATTAGTAAGATGCCAATATTAACGAGTTTCCTTTGCAGAAAACTACAATATTTTGGCATTTTTCCCATAAGACTAATATAAACAATTATACAAGAAAAACACTTGTGGTATATTTTAATACCTTATAATTAATTAATTTAATTAACAAGAGATGATAGGAAACAAGAGATGGCAGACATTTTGGTGACGGAGAGAGTGATTGGGGAAGGAGGAGGCAAGAGGGAGAAGAAAAAAGAATTGAAAATAGTCATGGTTTGCGATATGGAAGCACATACCTAAGTTCCTTCAAGTCCTAACAGTTACTCTGTGGACACAGCCCACCAAATGTGGCCTCCATCTGTACTGCCAAAGGTAAACTCTCTGTAAATCTAGTGAAAGAATCCATAAAGTGACATAAAAACAGTGTCCGATCATCAATTCATGTCTCAATAGTAAATGGATTGTATCATTTTTCTGATTGTTTGCAATATATTTATTTTTGGCTGGCAGTTCTGGGAACCACACCCAGGGCCTTGCACGTGGTATGTAAATGTCCTACCACGGAGCAACATCACCAGTCCTCATTTTCAATTTCTCTGAAAAGATAAAAGACGTAAGTCTTCTGACAACAGATATTTGAAACGTGTGTAAAGTACCGGGATAAATATCCTTCCTTCTCCCCTTTTCTGTATCCTCTTCTTTCCTTCAGGAGAATGGCTGCCTCAAACATCTTCGATGCTGGTTAAATCTGTTCAACATAGGAATAAAGAAATACTACAGAAAATTATTTGCCCTAAATTGTTAAGATAAGACAGCAACAGAAAGAAAAAAAAAATAATAAAGTATGTACCATATGGACATGAACCACTAGTGGTGGAGACATCTTTGTCCGGACTTTTCAAGGCACCCTATAAATCATATCCATGCATGTAATGACCTTTTATGCCAATACACAAGAAATTTCCTCCTACAAAATACGACGGGTTGAAAATGAAACAGGAATGACAATAAGCTGTGTTTATGTGACACATTTAGAAAAAAAACAGGCAGAAAAATCGAGTCAACTGTCATACCTTTTGGATATCCTAGAGCACCTAACAGTAACTGTTCTGCCCATTGGGGTTTTTCTAGTTAAAATGTCTCAAAAATGTCAGCATGTTGGCCAGTTTCCCAGACTACTCCTTACTCCTGGCACAGAAGGGCATCTGCCATCCTAGGCCTTCCAATATGGATGTAAACCAGTGAAAAGCCCAGCCAATCAGATATTTGCAAATATCAACCTCCAAGTTCCATCTATACAACAATGAACACTCCAGACTCAATGTAAATTTTAGGTATTTACTAGGTCTGTCTTGGCTGTCTTGGATTATTGAGGTATATGTATGATCAACTACTAAATTTAACAATTCCTGGAAAAGAAAATATTGTGTCCAGAATGCATTCACTGTGATACATCGCATGTATCCCCTTTGGCCTTCTCTCAGGGCCTGAGAGAATGGATACACAGCAGTAATAGCACAGAGGATTCTGCGTCTCTAATACCTTCAGAATCACATGGAATTTCCAGCTCGTCCTCCAGTTTCTTACTGCAGAACAAAGGAGTTTACCACACTAAGAAAAGGCCGAGCCTGTGGAAAATGTCATTCTTACCCTAAAGACACATATGTACACATCTACAGATATCTATACATTTCTAATATTTTTTTCCAGGTATATTCCTAGAGTTCAACAAAAGTGAACTGCACTGCAATAAATATGGCTGGTTATATATCCCTTTCTGTGCAAACTTCAATTTTAGAGGGAGTATTCCAAGAGGTGGAGCAGCTGGCTCAAAAGATAGCTCTAATTTTAGTTTCTTGGGGAGTCACTAATCTCCATTTCTACCAACAGTGTAAAAGGTTTTCCTTCCACCCCACCCCCCACATCCTCACCATGCCTTACTGTGTTCTTTTTCACGGTATAATAGCCATTCTGATGGGGGGGGGGAGGTGAGATGGACTCCAGTGTAGTTTTGCTTCACATTTCCCTGAGGGATAGAGTTGTTGAACACTGTGTCAAACTCTTATTTGTCATTTTTACTTTGAGAACAATTTGTTCATTTGTTCATTTGATGATTGGTTTTTATTTTTTAGTGTTGAGCTATTTACATACTCTAGGTCAACTATGAAAGCAAATGACTGGCTAAAGAAGAGATGGTATGTCTGGAGCAATCCTATTGCACAATTAGCCTTTGACTAGGCTAAACTTTCCTGTCTATAGAACAGCTATGGCAAATCTGGACCTGAGGACTTGACTCTTACTTTCATCTTCATTAACAACAAAGACTCCAGTGGTCTCAGATGCTGTGATGCTCCAGGGCAGAACTACAGCAGGATCCTCATCATGAAAGTTTGGCCCAGTCATAGTCCCAATTGTGCAACAGGATTGCTCTCGACAGGGGTATATCTACACAAAGGAATATTATTTGGCTGTATAGAAGAATGAAATCATGCCAATTACAGTATGGTTTATAGAACTGGAGATCATCATGTTAACAAAAGAAGTCAGAGTCAGAAAGCCAAATATTGCGTATTTTCCTGCATATACCATCTAAAAAAAAGTAAAAATTAAGAGAATATTAAAATACACCAAAATAGCAGAAAGAATAATACTTAGAATTAGGCCAAAGGAAACTTAAAATGTAACATAAAAAAGGTAGTGATATCTTAATAAAGTATATTTAACTCAATATATTTCTAGAATTTTTCCAATTTGAATGTACCAGTTATATCATTTTAAAAGAATTAATTCATTTTAAATTGCCTGGCACAGAACATATCTTGTAATACATTTTTTTTTTTGAGACAGGATCTTCATATGTAACTCAAGTTGGCCTCAAACTCATTATGCAGCCCTGGCTGGCCTCAAACTCAAAATCTTTCTGCCTCAACCTCCCAAGTGCTGGGATTATAAGCATGCACCATCACACTCATCTGTAATACTTTAAAACTCATCGATGGTCTAATCTAACGGCACATTGACCTCAGGTATCACTAGTTCCTATGCATAGTAAGCATTCACTCCATAAATGCATAAAGGGCATTGAGAATATTCTTGGTTAAACAAATAACATCAGCGGGCACATTTAAGGGCTGAAAATTCTCACTAAATCATTCTCATCTTTATTTACAATATCCATCATTAGCATGTAAAGACATTTGTTTTATTGTGCTCCTCAGTTATGTTTCACAGCTGTGTTTTGGAGGCTGTGAAATTCAGCTCTCTGATTACATCCTAGCTGTGTACATCTTGGCTGTAGAACAGGATTTTGTCTCAGCTAGCTAATGAGACTTCACAATTGTCCTATCTGAAATAGAGGCTTACAATATATCAAAAATGTATTTTGATTTTCTTACGTGTTCATATCTGCCATGTATGTAATAATTAGGTTAACTATTTCAATTTACTTTTATCTTCTACCCCTAAGCATTTCTGTTACATTTAGAATAAAGAAAATATCCAAAATGAGGAAAGTGGCTGGGCTCTTTGTATAAGGCGCACAGAAAATTACCTTTCCAAGGCTAAGTTTATACGAACACAAACAATTATTTTGTAAAGGAAGAAACTATTTTGTAAAGGAAGAATCTGCAGCTTATTGTGGGCAGCAGTACTCATGTAAAACTGCTCTACAGGGCTCTTCTGAGAGTCCAAGGCATTGATACCAAGAGTGGTCCCAGCCCAACACCCAGAAGCAGACTGGAAATGCTTATTTCTGGAAACTAGACCACCATTCTCAAATCCAATTTGAATAACAACTTCAGAAGATTCATGTTTATAATAAATTTGAGAACCATTAATCTACCACTAGATTTTTAGCAAAAATGTTAAACACACTATGCAAGTATAGTACTATGCATACTATGCACCTTCATAGATAGAAGCTAGACTGGTTGGTCACAAACACACCACACATTTGTATTAAATTTGTGATGCTCCCAGGACAGGCACATTTCGGAGTGATGTACTTAGTACCCGGATGCACTGTCACTGGCAGGCTGTTTGGAAATCCTCTTGGACTTGGTAAGACTCACAAAATCAGCTTCATTACTTTATACTTTCACCTCCTTTTGGACCAAAAACAAATTTTCAAAATGATTTTACTCAAAAGATGAAGCCAAATAACACTGGGTTCTTTCCAAAATCAAATCCATCTTCATGTATAAATATTTGCTCTCTTTGAGAGTAATAAAAAGATTGGGCTGAAGGCTCTGAAAAACTGAAGAAGAATTCATAACTGTTTGAACAACGCCAGCATAAGTGTAATACAACAAGTGACTCCTGTGAAGAGGGAACTCACTTAGGTGTACAATCAAGTTCTGGCATTTCGGAGTTTTAAAGCGGAGCATCTCACAGAAGACTTAACTAATCAGGCAGCGCACTGCAGGCCTCAGCGATGCTTTCATATTGCTGCTTTAGCAAGAAGACAGCACGAGGTTGCCTCTTCAGAGAATGAAATTCATGAAGAAGCATGTTTCTCTCGCCAAACCATGAATCTCAGAGGACACTACATTTTTCTGGTCTAGACCCTTCAATGAAAAACAGGCTCTACTGTCAGAGGAAGGACAAGAATGGATTCTTTGTTTGTGGTCAGGGAAAAGGAAGGCTGCTGACCTCTGTGGATGAATCTGTGGGGTCAAATGTGGGACAGTGAGTTGGAAAGCCCTCCCCTGGGGCACAGCTGCAGGGGGACCCTCGTGTGGTGGTGAAATCAGAGCACAGGCCAAAGTTCTAAGTTACGAGAAGATCAGCTTCTTTGAGCGTCACCCTGGCCTTGTGTTCTGAGTAGTGGAGGCCAGTGATGTGATTCTGCCACAGTGGCCCGGCGGGCACGAGGTGCCAAAGATCTTGGAGGTAAAGAGTGTCCAAGGGTCTTTGTTTGAGAACTCTGTCAACATGCAGAACTTCTGGATAATTCAAAGGAAAGTAGGAGTGCATTCTGACTGTGTGTCTATCAAAAAGATATTCAAGCTACTTTTCTTTTTTCTTTTTTGCAGTACCAGGGATGGAACTTGGGACCTTGCACTTGGAAGGTAGGTGCAGTGTCACTGAGCTAAATTCCTGACCCATAAGCTATTTCTGATTCAGTTCAGAAATACAAAACAGAAATGACAGTGCATGTACCCACATGGTGGAAAGGGGATCACGCCTACAACATTACCCTCTAGGAATTCTTTCATCCAGATGTTCTAGTGCACACATGTGATCCCAGCACTTTAGAGGGCTGAAGCAGGAAAAATTCAAGTTTAAGTCTAGTCTGGGTAGCTTAGTAACCTAGCAAGTGCCTATCTCAAAATAAAAATTAAAATAAAATGTTAAGAGTAGAAAAGAGGCTTGAGTCAGTGCAAAGAACCTAGGTTCAACCCTCAGTACTGTACTTTCATGGAGACCAGACTCTCACAGGCGACAGTTGTGGAGATGGCCCCTGTTATGTGATATTCTCTTTAGCAGTTAATAAAGTAGGAGAACAGTGTTAAGGTACAATATTGTTGTGCAGCATGGACTCCAGGGCTCCAGTAGGAGAAACTGTAGCCCAGGAAAGACAGAGTGTGTGATATCCAGGTGGCCTTTGCACTGCATTCACAGGACCTAGTGTATATTATAGACACTGTGCAGGAGTGAGGAACGCAAATGCAAACACCACTGGATATGACATTTCGGGAGTTCAGATGACAAAACAAAAATAGGTAAATAAAAATGCTATCTAATACGTGCCATCTCTGGAGGAAACTAGGCAAAGTGGTTACGATTCATCTGACAATTTACTACCCACGAGTTCCTGAGCAACTTCTAAAAAGAAAAATATCTCAGCATCTCACGTCCTTCTTTGGCAGTGACAGAATTGTGGCTGATGTGTTCAGTAATGTCTGTGGTTGCTGTTAAAATTGAAGTATATGTTAATGAGGCAATGCATTAATACTACCCACAAGATCATCAACAAGAAGCTCCTACTGGAGTGTAATTCTCCCAGTAAAATAAGGGCGCAGCATTCCAGGCAAAGAGAACATGAGAGAAATTACACAAGAGCAAAGGCACGTGATCCATCCAAGAAAGAAAGAGGGATCAGTCACACCATAATGAAAGGTCTCAGGAAGACAGTTGAAATGACACTGAAAATGGAAAACAGGAATATGGTGTTATAGGCCTTATCACCTGTAATTAATGTGGAGCCATAAACTGATGGATGAAGTAGTCTTTGTGCTGTTATGTAATGAAATACCAGGGGCAGGCTACTTCACATCAACAGAAAAGATTTAGGGGCTTGTGTTCTGGAGGCACAAGGTTGAGGGGCTATGTTTTGTAGTGGCCTTCTTGTTGGTAGTTTTCAGGCTATGCAAAGCATCACAAGGCAGTAGGCAGGAAGTGTGTGTGTGTGTGTGTGTGTGTGTGTGTGTGTGTGTGTGTGTGTGTGTGTTCTGGTCTCTCTTCTCCTTACAAAAATACCAAATTCAATCAGGAAGGCTCTAGCCTCATGAATTTATCTAATTCTTATCAGGGCCACCTGTAAACACCACAATCATGTTAAGTTTCCACCCATTCAGCACCTCACAGTGGGGATTAGATTTCAATACAAGAAACCTTAAGGAACCTTCAAACTTTTACAGAGGAGCAGAACTTTAAAAAGAGGCACGTGGACCAGGAAATGTCTCTTGCAAGTCAAATACATACACAGCAGGAGAGCCACAGATGCCTGGGTGAGGAGGAGAGGAACCAAAATATATACATCTGCTCTTTCTCGTTTTTTTTTTTTTGTTTGTTTGTTTGTTTGTTTGTTTTTGAGACAAGGTCTCTCTTTGTAGTTCAGGCTGGCCCTGAGCTCAGCCTCAAACTCACATCACAGCAATCCTCCTGCCTCTGCCTCCCCAGTGCTGAGATTACAGGCGTGAGCCACCATGCCCAGCTCTGTGGTATGTGAGACTGACTGCTGCTGGGGTGAGTCTCCACGCCCAGTATGGTATGTGGTTACTGGGGCATTGAATCCAGGCCCTTGCGCTTGCAAGACAGGTGCCGGAACCACTGAGCAAAATCCCCAGCCCCAGTGCCTTTTTATATAGATAGTCACATTCATAGGTATTTATGGGCTGGTCATATAATCTGTGTGCATTAGTCTTCCTATTTATAACACTCAGATAATAACAGGATATTCTTGGAGAGAAAGAGGGTCTGACCCTCTCCTGAACATTGCTATGTTTATTAACTTCCTCTTTGCTATTCCATTAGTCTTTTCTCTTTTTGGTTTAGTCTCTGTCTCCATAACACTGCCAATAACTTCAGCATCAGCCAAATTCCAACTATGCATCAGTCTTTCAACCTGCAAAGCTCACTGCATTTTACAACTCTGATTCAGCGCAATACATTTTAACAGCTTCTTCTTATATTAGGAGAGTTTCCAGGCATAGCAGGGTATAATCTATGTATAGAAGGTCATCCTCTCTTTCCCATACCAAGGAAATTTACATTCCATTAGGGACAAGGTAAGGAATACACAGCCTTGTAAAATCTAATGCAGAATAAAGCACTAGATAATGAGAGAAGTTACTACCAAATGCATAATGGAAAAGCACTTCGCAGGAGTCAGAAGACCCATCTTCTAAGTTAGTGCCTAACACTTAATGGCTGACTTTCCAGAGTGTGAGGCTGACTGTAGCCAGGCTGCTCAGGCACCTGACTCCGGGCTTGCACTGAGTGGATTCTCCCCCACGGCCCCATTTGTTCACTCGCGGCTTTAGGCAGGTTACTTCTTTGGACCTCCACGGTTTAATCCGTAAAACAAAGATGACAGTGATACTGTCCACCTCTCGCACTGCTGTGTCAATCAACTGAGAGGAATTGTGTCAAGTGCTTCAAACACTGCATGGCATAAAGGAAGCGCTGCATAAAGACATTATTCTACATATTTCTGAACTTCCGGATCATGCAATACAAAATGAGGATAATACTTCTCCTCAGAACCTGCCTTAGAAGCTTGTGAGATGATTTACATTAAATGGGATTTTATGTGAGAGTATTTTGTCCACTGCTGAGTAAACAATACACAAAGACATCATGTTATTTATGGTACAAAACTGATTGCTAAATCCAGTAACTGACAGACAGCCACTCCTCAGAGTATGCCCTGACCACCTTAGGGTGGGAGCTCCATCTGAAGCCCTTTGGCAATGTATGAAAACTAACATCAAACATTTAGTCCTCACTTGCTGGAATTCTAACCATGAGAACTTGGGACATTCCTCCAATGAGGAAAATAGCACAAGTTATTAGTTGTTCCCTAATAATCATTTGACTGGACTGTTTTAACCAATGAACCTGTAGGCATTGATGACCACATTTTTCGAATGATATTCGAGTACATACAGGAAATTCAATCTTTTAAAATGCTATCCACTTGGGAAGTCTGTTGACATTTTGCAAGGCAAACCATAAATGTACTTAAACCGATGAGTAAAACATTAAAATTAAAAATCATCCTATCTTTTCTTCAGGTTCCTTTTCCAAATGGCACAGAGAACTTTACACAAGCTCCAGGCCCCTCTCCGCTGAATTCCTAGGGGCAATGGTATTCAGCAGTGCGTTAAGCAGCCAGGCAGGTAGTGCTGAGTCAACCCGTGCTGGGACCGCAGCTGCTTGTGGATGCAGAGCGCAGGCCTCCCTATGTCATTACTGCCGCATTAGGATAAGGCGCTCACTTATGCGGCTTTACCAGAGAAAGAACCAGAGTTTTAAAAGCCAGAGCCACCAATTTAGTGTGCTACTGTTACACTCTTGAACAGAATTTCATTTTAAAAGACAGTGCCTCAAAGAGGAAAGCTGTACTAGCTCAATTCAGAATCGTGGAATTGGTGGTCTTTCAGAGAGATCTCTTCCTTCCTTCCGTCCTTCCTTGCTTCCCTCTTTTCTTTCTTATCATCATTACTTCCATTTTCACTGGAGATCACAGTATTGGTGAGAAGACAGCACAGTTTGCCTACAGACCAACTGAGAAGGTGGCCCTGTGTCCCTGGGAGAACGACCGAATGTCGACGCTTCTTACCTTGGATGTGTTTACTAAATACAGTTGCAGCCCTAATGACAGAAGTTAGAGCCTGGGCTTCTAAACTAGCTTAGTTGAATAAAGGGCTATAAATTAATTTGTTGAAGGAAATTTCAACACATTCAACATTTTCAGAGAGCCCTGGGAAACAAGAAGCCTGTGTATGTGTGTGCGTGTGTGTGTGTGTGTGTGTGTGTGTCTGTGCGCATGCGGGAATTACCACTCAGGGAAAGCTCCAGGCCTCTGTCCATTCCATCCTGTCCTGTCCAGCATGATTAACCAACAAGGCCCAGGACCGCAGAGCCCAGAGTTCACAAAGGGCTTCTTGCCTGAGGAAATCTTTAAACTGCAAATAACATGTTGATTTCTTCACATTTTGATAAGTGACAGAATTGAGGTACACAGGAGGCAGACATTCACCTAAGGTGGCACAGGTCCCTAACAAAGTTGAAATGGAGCATTTACATCCCTCGATTTATAACCTTTCCTTCAGAATTTACACAAAGTAAATTCCTAGTGCTACCAAGTACTCTCTTTAGTCAGAGAACTAGAAGGAACTTCTGTTTCTAGGGTCATCCATCAGAGAGTGATACTGGCCATAAGAAATAACACTGAGGATGACACTGAAAGCCTCATGTGAAGTAAACAAATATAATTTTAATTGTTAAGGAAACTGTTCTCTCCACAGAATTGGGATTGACAACAGCACTCATGCAATATCAACATCATCACTCTCATAGAGAAATTACCTTTGTCACTCCGAAGCTCATCCAGGATGTGCTTTGTGAACCCGACTTCTTTCTTTCCTTGTTACTACAGAGGCAGCAGCTTTGAAAAAGAGAACTTGCAAATGACCACAGGGGGACAGAAGTTTTTAAGTAAGTCAGATAAGTGGTAATTCAGAAACGCTAGTAGCTGACCTGAGAAGCATTCCTTAAGAAACCCTTCCAAGGCCTGGGATTTAGCTCAGTGGTTCTAGTGCCTGCCTTGCAAGTGCAAGGGCCTAGGTTCAGTCCCCAAGAACCACATACAACAATGTCAGATGTGGAGACTCATGCCCACCAGCAAGCAGAACCACATACCACTTCACTGTGAGTTCAAGGCTGAGCTCATGGCCAGCTTGAAGGAAGGAAGGAAGGAAGGAAGGAAGGAAGGAAGGAAGGAAGGAAGGAAGGAAGGAAGGAAGGGAGAGAGAGAGAGAAAGAGAGAGAGAGAAAGAAAGAAAGAAAAAGAAAGAAAGAAGAGAAAAGAAAGAGAAAGAAAGGAAGGAAGGACCAGGAATCCCTGCAACAGCTTGAATCCCCTTCACTGGGCATACGAAGTTTTTATCCAGCACGTGGAGCTCAGAGGGCCACAGGATTCAGGGAGTAATTAGCAGCCAGGTATGGACTTGCACAGGGGACCACATGGATGCCAGAGAAATACAAGTTAGCTTTCAGAGATGCACATGTGAGTCCACACATGTTGGCCATGAGCTGGTGCCAGTCTCCAGCTGCAGAGGGCAACTCCTAGAAGCCTATAGATGGTGTGTTTTTCTACACATTTGCTGGGTAAGTTTTATCTAGCTCAACACTACTCACTATTTAACACCAGATTCTATAGTTAGCCTCTGGGGAAAAGTAACCGAAGGCATATATAATGCATCATATATAATACACAACTACTCATAAAAGATTCACATTACACGTGGCAATACCCTGGACAACAATTAATCTGGGCCCTGGGACCAAGAAAGTATATATCAGAAAAAAACTAAAATGACCTTCAACAAGTAAAAGGCGAAAAGTCTGTGGTGATGTGAGCAATGAAATACTACACAACAATCAAAGGGAACAAACTACTGACAGTCTCGCAACACTCAGGATCAAAACCACTATGCTAAGTGAAAAGAGCTGCTTTTTTTTAAGCAACATTTATAATTCCGTGAATATAACATTTTCAAGAGATGAAACTGTATAGGTGGAGAGCAGAACAAAGATCTTTAACTGTAAGGGTCTGGGAAGGGCCTGGGTCCATGGGCAGCACCAAAGATCGCCGGGATGGGACGACTTGACGTATCCTGCTTGAGCAGCCTCCTTGATGAAGCGTTTGTAAAACTCAGACAATCGTATACTCTGTACTATATGCAAATTTAAAATTAAAGGTTGTATTTCTTTTTTTCTTTTCTCACCCATTCAGGAACAGCAGCTTTTGAATATTCATACCAAATTCTTTCCTAGCACTGTCAAGACCTTAGCCTTCGTTTCAACACAGGTGTATAAAGTCTTCCCTGATATGTTTCTTCATCTCATCTATTTTTTTTTTAAAGTGAGCATAATTCGCCTAGTAAAACTCAAACTGACATGTATCCTTTGATGGACTTTTAGACTTTCACTGTACAGTCAGGTATCTAACAACTGTCGTATTTCTGCAGTCAGTAGAAAGTTAATATATCTTAATATTACATTAATAGAGCCCATATTCTTCTGCAATTTTCTTTTTTCATCTGATATCTATTTCAGAACAGTCCTTTCATTTTAAATTGCCGCCGAGTATTTCACCGCAGGAAGGCGCCGACACACAGATCTACTGTGCTGCGGACAGGTCGCCGTCAGCCTGTGTCACAACGCACCCAGCGCTCTGTAAGTCCGCCGTCCAACGTGCCACCGAAAGAACACGCGTGGGCGAAATGATACTTTTCAATCTGGTGTGTTCAGGTCGGGTCTTCGCAGCCCAGGGCTTGCGTGGGAACCGCCCTGGCCTTGACTGGCAAGTGTGGAAATGCAGATGCGTGGAACAGGGTCACTTCTCAATCTGCCTCAAGTCAGTTCCAGAGTGGCGTTCGGAGTTCCCGGGCTCCTTCCGTGGCCGTGGGGCAAGGACGGAGTGCGGGTGTGGACAGCAGCAGCAGACTGCCCTCCCCAGGCCTCTCCCGCGCCCGCGGGGAGGGCCTGGCTGCGCCCTCCTTGGGTCTGGTCCCCGGCCCGCGACCTTTCCGGGCTCCCCTGCTACTGCGCAGATCCGCGCCGGCTGTCTGATCGCTCCAGCGCCGAGTCCCGACAGCCGCGGGAGCGGGACGTTCAGGACGCACCGGGCCCTGAGCGCGCGGAACCCCTTATCCCCAGCCTGGCCTGGCCATGCGCGCTGCACAGACACGGCCCGCGCATGCACAGCCACCGCCACGCCGCGCGGCCTCGCGCGCGCTCCGAGGCCTCGGGCTTGACCTTCGCGAGGATTTCAAGGGCACAGGCTTGGCAATTCCCTCCCCGGCTCCCAGCGCGTGCACCGCACTCCGGACGCACGTCGAGGCGCGCACACGGCGGGCGGGGGCGGGGCGGCAGCGGGGGCGGGGCGGTGACCGATGGGCTTATCTGCATACGCATGAAGCACCCAACACTGCCTTTGGCTGCAGCAGCTGCGCGGGAGGGGGAGGAAGGAGCTAACGCGGGTTTGGGGAAGGGAAGAGGTGATTTGCATGGCGCCTGCCGATTGGCTGATGGCCGGAGGCTGGGTCTGAGAGGCGGCCCCTGAATGATCTGAGGTTTAAGAAAGCCCTAAGCCTGGCTTGTCGGCGCGATATGAAGTCAGACCGCAAGGGGGCGCGATGTCCTATCTTTGTTCCGGTTTCCCAGCTCAATTCTCTTCTCCCCACCCTGCCCTGCCCCGCCCCCACCCCGCAGGCACAGGCACTGGAAAGTGTGGAGGAGCCTTGTGATGCAGCCAAGTGGCACTGCCCCGTCTGTTAAGAAAGACAAACACCCCTTTCTCTTGCATCTCCTTCGGGGCGACCACTTTTGAATTATGACATCAGTAAACACTTCGAGGAATCATAAGGAAATGGCATTTCGCTAGAAAAGACAAGAGATGGACGCGCAGTGCGTGGGTTGTGCAGGGGACAATGCACGAGGCGGCAGAGCGGGCGCGTATGTAAATACGCACTAATCGCCCGCAAGGCGCAGCCCAGTCGGGCGGGACCAACAGCGTGGGGACTCCCAGGTGCACACGCGCACACAGGCGTGCACGCCCGGACCTCGGAAAAGGCTCCGAGCGCGTTCACACGCCGTGGAAAGAGCAGAGCAGAAGCGAGAGGCTCCGTCCCTCCCCCTCCAAGAAACACTCGAGCGCCGTGATTGTTTTGCACGACACTAGTGAGCGCGGGAACCACACGGCAGAGCGCACACTCACGCACGCGCGCCGGACACGCCCACGGGCACAGGTCACACCGACCTGTCCAGCCCGGATCCGACGGGGACGCACAGCGCTCGCCCCTCGCACACGAGCACACGCGCGCACACGCACCCTGATTAGACCAGAGAGTTGGGTTGGGGGACAGGGAGCCTGCAACAGACCCCGAGAGCTGGGCTCGGTCCTTCTCCTGGACAGCACTTCCGAGTCACTTCAGCGCGGACGCACCTGCCCAGATGCCCCTGGGACGTGCGCCCGCTAATTTTCTCTCCGTTTCCCTCGCTCCCCGCTTGTTGATAGCGGACCAGAAGGAGAACCATCTCTCCGGGGAGCCGAGCGTCCCGCTGATTTCCCGGACCTTCCTGCCGCCTCCCGGCACGCAGCCCCACAAAGGCGTTTTCACACGTCCCGAAGAACAAGAGCTGTATATATATTTACAGATCTGTTCAAATATTTAACCTCTTCACTTTCTAAATACCCTCCTCCTCTCTTTTTCTTCCCCTCCTGTGCTCACCTCTCCCACTCCCCTTTCTGCCCTTTCTCTTCTTTTTCTTTCCTCTTCCTGAAGAGAGTAGACGCGGGAACCGCCTTCCCAGAACCCAGGACGTGCCAAGGCGCTGGGATTCTCCAGGATTTAATTGAATGTTAATTTCGTTGGCTCCCATTCGTGTTTTCCCTTTCGTTTATAAGGGAGAGAAGCTGTCATGTTGCCCCCGTTTCCAAACTGCGGGCAGAAGGACACCTCTGGGCCAGAGAGGGATTGTCTGCCCCTTCAGAAGTCACTGGCGTCCAACTGGTGAAGGATGGCGGGGCTCCCTAGGGCCGGGCGGGGTGGGGCGTGTCCGCCGCCCACGGAGGCCCTCCTGAGAATTTCTTACCGCCCGGATCTTTCTGTGCGGGTTCACGGGGTGGTGTGGAGGACCGAGGTCCGCTGAGGCTGTGTGACCCTGGGCGCACAAGCACTGCTTTTCTAAAACATGGACAAGTCCCTCCTGACGATCCACCCAGGGATAAGACAGTTGTCCCTGGAGACCGGGAGAAAGGAGCCAGGGGGACGCACCCGCCTGCCCAGCTCGGAGCAGTGCGCCAGCCATTAGGCTTCTCCCCGAAGGCCCCACACGCGCTTTCCCGGGTCCCTTTGCACCCTCTGTGAAGGGGCCTCACGGGACTCCCGCACCCTTCCGGGGCTCTGTTTTCTGTTTTCGTAAAGAAAAGAACTCCGAGAAAAGCCGGATGTCTCTAGAATTAACAGGGAGGGGAGGCTCCCCCTTGGCACATGGCTTCCTGCCTCCATTCAGTTTCCGCCCTGCACGGGCGTCCTCTCTCAGGCCTGCGCCCAGGCCCAGGGCACTTTGGGGAGCTACTGGAAAGCTCCAGTGTGTCCTCGTGACAATGGCCTGTGCTCCCTGCTGTCCAGGGCCGGGCGATGGAGCCTCAAAAGTCCCTGGCAAAGAGAAGGGGAAGGATAGAGTTCATGGCTTCCAAAGATTCCCCAAAACTTCTACAGATGCCCCCCAAGAGGAGAGAGGCTCACGGAGTTCCAAAACAAAACACAAAGTACGTTCCATTTCTGCGCCATGGCAGGTCTGGCAGAGACACCTGGGCGACGGACAAGAAGAGGCTCATCCTCTGCACCCCTGCGTATTTGCATGACTGTATGACTGTCAGGAATTTTTTTCCCCTATTGCACAAACCCCTCAAGAAAGCCATAGGCAGTTCCCGAGCTGCTAGTGTTCAGAAGAGATGCCCATCCGAGGCATTATCTCCGTCTGCGGGAGAGCGGAGCCTGCTTGGCATGTGCCCTTCGTTCCCAGCAACGTGAGCCACCCGATCAAAGGCAACTTAAGCAATCAAGGCCGCGTGAGAGAGCAGGGTGCTGAAAATAGGTTTGCTATGGCCTCAAACTCTTAATTCGGGAGAAAATCTAAAATTACGTATGCATCGCTTCTTAACGCCTGTTAGAACAAATATACGATGTCAGAGTCTGCTCTCTCCGCTTCCCCCGGTCCTGTCCCGGCTGCCTATGCCGTCGGGGATTCAGAATGGAGGTGTGAGGGGCTGAGAGGGACTGAACCCCCCTGCCCCCCCGCAAGGCTCTGGGCTCCTGCCGCCCTGGCCCCGAGGGTGGCTGACTTCGCTCCGGGGACAGATGCCCCCCAGGGTGCCCACAGCTCTAGGAACCGAGGTCCTTCTGGGGGTTGAGGCTGTGCGGGAGACCGGGATACACAAGGCCGTGCTCGCTTCCAGGGAACAAAAAAGTGATGCACCTCAAGGAAAATAAAACCGACACTCGACTCCAGAGGTGTCTCCGAGGGGGCAGGTGCAAATTAGGGCGGTCCTTGTCCCGCCTCGGAGGCCTCGTTCAGCCCTTGCCCCCCTCGCCCAGGCCGCGTAGCACGGTGGAGTCCGGAGGCCACGCAGCTCGGAACCGACGGCAGAGCTGGCTCCGCTCCCTGAGGCGCTGGAGGTGCGGAGCCCGCGGCCTGGGCCCCGGGGCCACACTCTGACCCTGAGCCTGATGCGCTGCAGGCTGGGGCGGGAGGGGCTCTAGGGCGCCCGGGACGGGATTACGCTCATGGCAGCGACCGTGACCTTCTGACACTGAGTTAAAACGGCAGAGGAGTCGGGGGGAGGCCCACGCGGAGGACTCGCTGAGGACTTGCCCTTGGAGGGGCAGCTGCCCAGACAAGTCCAGGCCCACGGGGCAGACGCGAGGGCCCCGCTCCACGCCCTCAGATTTCTGGCCTTGCAACACTGAGATCTTTCAGAACAGCGCCTGGCCTCCTACCTAGCTGTTCTGTTTATCTGACTTATGAACTGACAGCATTTGACTGTCAGCACAAACAGCCATTCATCAGCACGTCCATTTCCATACAGCCGTCCCTGCAGAGGAAAGTTGAGATTTCTTCTCAAAGTCTAAGAGCTTCATAAAGTCAAAGACTTGCAAAACTCTGAAAAAATGTGTTGTGCTTTCACACAATGAAAACAGAAAGAAGGAAACATCTGGAATAGGCAGAAAGTATATGTGTAACAGTGAGGTTTTCTGGTTTGATAAATACAGATAAGAACCTGTCTGAATTTCCACCCCGCTTCACTTTGTAATGTCATAGTATGTCGGGATACAAATCAGAACAGATATTATTACAACTGACATTTGTTCTGTAAGTCTGTTTTTTGGTGAAAAAGCACCCAAGTTTAGGATGCATATGTATGTGTGTGATTAACACAATGTTGCCTTTTCTCTGTTATTAGTCCGCCAATGCTTTGACTTCTTATGCTTCATAGTTCCCAGCACTGTGTGAACTACATAATCTAATATCCAGACATTATATTTTTGAAAAATTTTACTTCCATGTATTCTCCACTTGCTCTAAATAATAAAGTACTATAAAATATAACAGTATAAAATAAAATTTTATTGAAACCTTTATATTATTAGCACCAATAATACTCTACGTCTTAGCTGTCCACAGGAGCTTCTTAACCAGATCCATCACCTTTAACCATTTATAAATCCATGACTATATACAATATGGATTAAAAAGAATTGTAGATCAAGCCATGGCAGTGCATGCCTGTAATCCCAGCTACGTAGGAGGCTGAGGGAGCACAGTCCTAAGTTTGAGGCTAGCCTGGCAACTTAGTGGGGTGCTGTGTCAAAATAAAATCCTAAAAAGATTGAAGATGCGGTTCAGTGAAAAAGCATTTGTGCTCAGCACCACCTCCAAAAAGTATATAAAGAATTTTATTTATGCATATATCTACTTTTATGTCAAGGGAGTCATCTGTCTCACTAGGTTCTTGAGGAGATCCGTGATTCAAGAAATATTTTTAAACATTTTAGAAATATTCTTTCTATACTTGAAACATTCATAAGTAAGAATGTAATGACTATAGCAATCATTGTATTTACATTCTGGGTATAACTATTGTTTTAGACACAATATTAGAAGTACACAAAATAGTAAAAAGAGATTCTAATCCTGAGGCTTCCTGTAAATATCTAGGGACCTGGGGAAAGAAGTTCTATATCTTTGGGCCCATCTGGTCCCACAAGTCTAGGAAGCTCTGTGTACCACACAGTGTCACGGAGCCTGGTTATCTCATGGCTTTCGGAGGACACATCATGAGCCCATCACATAAGCAAGAAGCCCACGCTGTAGGCTTTCCTATTTTGGGGTCTTGTAGCCTACTGTATTTCCCTTCGCGTGGATGAAAAAGTTCCTTCTTAAGGTAATTGAAAGGCACCAAATGCTACGTGAACTTCTCCATAACAGTACTTTCAATAGTAGGAAATGGAGTTCTGAGAACTGGTGTTATCTGTAAGATTTTTATGTCCCTGAGAATAGCTTCAATTTTTCTTCCAACTGTTGAAGTTGGCAAATTCATACTTTTGATAACCTTATAACTTTCTCAGGAGGACAGACAGTTTATTTCAGCAATTGTAAGAATCAAGAACTTGGTGGAAAATAAGCTGATAGTGTTACTGAGGTTGTCTTTTTCCATAGTTCAAAAAAAAATCTTTTTTTACATTCCACCTTCTGCTAACACTATTCCCAATACATAGTCCTGGTGGAGGCCCAATATTTCAAGCTGTCACTCAACTTATGTACTCTTAGCAACATCTTCAGAAGTGTCTGAGGCAGATTATAACAATGAGTATCATTTCTTTTAGTTCAGCTCCAAGTCTATGAAATTAATTTCCATTTTGATAATCACAAGACTTCCCTCAGAACTATCAGTGACTATACAAGCCGTGGACAGATCAAGTGTGGGGGCTCCATGCTCTGAACAAGGCTGGGTTATGCTTTCAATCGGAACAAGGTATTAAGTGATTAAACTTGCCAGCAGACACGACACTTTCAGCAAGCCCTTCTCGATCCTAGAGGCACAAGGATAGTCAGCTCCTGGCCCAAAGAGTCTCCAAGGAGAACTTGGAATGCTTTAGCAAATCATGTTTGCAGTTAAAGCACCAGTATTTTTCTTCTCATCACAGAATAAAAGCTGAATACCAGTTCTGAAATATTCCTTTTTTTTTTTTTTTTTTTTTTTTTTCCATTTCAGTAAGCTGCTTAAGACCTTCTTGCATTCATTGACAGGATTTGGGACCCATTCTGCTATCCTGGTCCACAACCATTTAATTGTTAAATGTTAACAGATTACAAGTGACGTAGCAGAGGGACATTCCGATTCTAGTCACCATTGTTTTAATTTGTACAGCTCAGTCACAGGAGGCCGAAGATCAGAGGCTAGTTTGGGCGCCATGTTTGGGCTGTCTTTGGGTAGATGTAGTTAGGACCCTGGTGCATCCTCAACTGACTCCCCTCAGCACTCTGGGCAGGAAGCTGAGAGAATTTGTCAATTAAAAAACAAAAATGTGGGCCGGGGATTTAGCTCGGTGGTTCTGGTGCCTGTCTTGCAAGCGCAAGGACCTGGGTTCGATCCCCAGAAACCACATACGATACTGTGTGTGGAGACTCATGCCCAGCAGCAATCAGTACCACATCCCACAGTGCCAGGCGTGGTGGCTCACGCCTGTAATCCCAGCACTTGGGAGGCAGAGGCAGGAGGATTGCTGTGATGTGAGTTTGAGGCTGAGCTCAGGGCCAGCCTGAACTACAGAGAGAGACCCTGTCTCAAAAAAAAAAAAAAAGTGCAGCTATGCAAGGTGTCCAGTGTCTAAGGGACTCTTTGGACCTGTGGGAGGCAGGCAGCATGTCCCTGATTATTAGTCTGGTTCTCATACTCTTAAATAAAAATGTAAAATAAAATAAAAACAGTGAAATACTAACACATAAGTATGTGAAGAATATCAGTTATCATTCTCTGGGACATGTGCTATAGGACAGAATTGTGCATTAACTGCTGAGGGAGAACTAATTTTGTTTTGAAAGTTGAAGTCTGGTGTGAGGTTAGATTAAGCTCCCCAGCTAATTAATCCACAATGTCCCCATTCTGAGACTTTTCAGTTTTCTATTAAATTTAATATGAAATGAAAAACGATGTTTTTCTGGGTTATTTTTTGGGGGGTACTTCACAGGTAAACTTATAAATAACCATCCTGCCTCCCCAAAGCACTGTCCTGGAGGGAGTAGGGGTATTTCTTGGGAGGGGCTTGGGTAAGAAACCCCGTTGTGGGAAGCAGCTTCAGATGACAGCAGACAAACTTCCTAACCAGGTCATTCATTTTTTTGTGAAAGTTCTTTCTGTCTGAAATGATTTACACATATTTTGTATTTTAATTTCATCAAAGTAAAGCATATACTACAGGACCTGGCTTTTAAAATAGTACAGAATGAGTTACAATGAAAAATTAAACTCTCTTGTACCAACTTTATCTTCACCTTTGTTACAGCTTCTCATAAAAAAAATAACTTTAAATGTTTCATATTCTGTGGTTTTCCTTCTTCAAGTAGTTAGCATTATACTATATGCAGTAATATACTATGCATTATAACCTACCAGATATACTTATGAACTACATTTCAGTTCAATAAATGTCCATATTATCATAAGCTTCTGCTGTAAAAAATGCACATAGCTCACTTGTGATACTTTCCACACCTTTTCCCAATATGGTTGCAACATCCCTTTCACTTTCTATACACTATGGTGCTTTAATTTTGTATATTTTTGCACATATTTCCAGATCCATCAACCTCAGGAAGTATCTCTTTGACTTCATGCTTAAACTGCCCTCCCATTTGAAAACACTCAAGTAGTTCTTTCTGTATTTATCTTACCAAAATCAGTGATATTATTTTTCACTCAAAACTGCTTTCTATGCTTTTTAATCAGTGCAATATAAATTTGAAAATCAGTAGTTTTAAAACTGTGTTGACAAAGTTTTACTGTAGAACATTTATTTTATTTCCTGTTGTATAGTCCTGTTTTCCTAGAACTTGCTTTTTTCTTGAGTTTTCTGTCATTCTTTCCTCCATAAATTTTTCAGATTCTCACAAACATTGGTATGAAATCTTCAAAATCTGTTACTTATCTGAAGGTATCACTTTATGTGCCTCCTTTTCTTCCCTAATCTTGACAGATCCTCTCTAAACTATCTGCACAAATGCCTTTCCACCTGCCTGGTGTAGCCAATGTTTTCTGCATCATGCCTAGTTATTTTTTCTTGGGTTTCCTTCTGCACCCTCTCACTTTGGTTGAGGATGTGAGGGGAAGTTTTTCTGACTTTTTCTCACTTAAAAATGTCCATTAGCACTTGTCAAGCTCTATCAGAAATTTGACCAGGTGTAGAATTCTAAGTTAAGATATTTTTCCTTGAGGTATTTTAGGATATTCATCTCTCCTACCACTGTTGTCCAGACTAATCCACCTTGGTTCCCCTCCTTCTGTAGAAGTTCAGGATTTCCTCCCTTCCAGATGCTTTATAGGGTCTTCTCACTATCCTTAATTTTCTGTAACTTCAAAAAATGTATCTCACCTAAATCTACATTTTTTTCATTGATGCAAATAGTCAGCAGATAATTGCAATCTAATTATACATCCCTTTCAACTCTAAGAAAACACTGATATTGCTCAGGCTTTTTTTTTTTTCCTCACTCTTAAATTCTTGCTAGTTGAAGATAGATTCTAAAATTAATGATGTTTCTCTCATGTATTTTCATTTACCAAAATATTTTAATCTTTGAAATTTACTTAATTTTATTGCTCATCCTTTCAATTAATATTCTATACCCATATGTACACATATGCAACTCCTGATCTCATTTTAGCAATGCATTATTTTGTATAATATCTCTGTAGTGTGAATTTGAATTTTTAAGTTTTATTGTTCTACAACTGTTTCCTATAGTGTATTACTATTTTGCCATCTTTTTTAATGATTAGTTTTCATGACCTTTTTTCTTATATTGTTGAATTTGCTCAAATGATTCTAGGTGCTTGATTCTTTTTACCAATAGAAATAGTAAAATGGCTGACAGGAAACTCTCTGAGTATAGGTGGATTCTCCTTTACTGGGCAGTTCAATTAATGAAATATGACTGGAATTTAGGTATGCACTGCAAATCAGAGGCCTCCTGAGAATCTCAAAACCTGTCGAAGCCTTACTGACCCATTTTGGCAAATTCTATAAAGAAGGACCTTCACTATACTTGGCTGGGAAGTGGTACAATTGTTGCCATGCAAGTACTGATGTTTTCACATGTAACCGATTGTACGCCTGACTGTATCACACTTCTCAGCCCCAGGCCCCCTCAGCCCTGGTCTTTTGAATTCCAAGCCTCTCAGGCTCCCACACCCACTACTGCTCTTTGGCTGTGGTCGTCTTGCACGTATTCTAAGCAGTGGTGCCCTGCCCTCGTCATCAATTGTACTAATAACCACTTTCCAATTTCGAGAACTTTTCAAAATGTCTCTTTTGGCTATTGTTTCTTTCTGAATTCCTTATTTTATACCTTTACATATAGTTTGCTGTAATTTTTTATATTTTAGAAAGGTCAGACTGCCACAGTAAACCAGAAGCTTATATCTTAAACTTAAAAAAAAAATCTTTTAGTAGTTTTCATCTTACTTATTTAATACTTAGTAAATTGGAAGTTTCATTAGTTCTATTTTTGATTGCTTGAACAATCTAGCATTTTTTTCTAATTTATACTTTCTCTTAGAAAGTGAATGTGAAGCACTTATTCCTAAGGGCTCCTAAGCTGAGTGTTAAAAGTCTGGAGAAGACAACTTTGAATTTATTGAAACTTATTTATTTCACATACTCTTTCAAAAGCAACTTGACGAAACTGGAAAAGCTTACTTGAAGCAAAATCACACATACTAGCAAGCAAAATTCAACTTCTAGGTGAACATTTGCTAACAGAATAGAACCTTAGTTTCTTACCCAAAAGCACTTTTGGCACTCTTAAAATGGTTAAAGCAATATACTGAATTCTGTAAATGGCCCGCAGAACTTCCACTCTAATTCATACGTCCACATTGTGGATCAGTTTCTCAGGGCTGTGGTCATGTCTGTTTTTTTGTTTTGTTTTTTTTTTTTGTTTTGTTTTGTTTTGTTTTGTTTTGTTTTTCCATTGCTTCTCTTGTGCCTGACATATCTCTTGCATACGGTGGTCAGTTGATAAACATGTGTCCAGTAAATGTTGAATGTATATGTGTCCAGACAAGGTTCTGAAACTGATAATCAGGCTTGAGAAATTAGATGTATTACGATGTATGAAGAATAAGAGTCTGCAGCATGTGATAAGTGTCATGCAGGTCACCTTGCTGAGTGCAATAATCGGCATTCAAAGGAGGGAAAGATTACTTTAAGCCAAGATGATTGGAACATCCAGCAGAAAATAAGGGATGGGAATTTGATAGATAGAAATGAGAAGAGAAGAGCTTTACATGGCATGAAGGACTTAAATCAAAATAAGGCCCAGCTTATAAAATGCTTGTGCTCATCCAATATATTTAGCTTAGAACAAGAACCTGACTTACAGATTTTAAAATTAGCAGTGAATCAATGAAAGTAGATCAGCTAATTTTTTTAGCCTAATTCTGTAAAACAAACCAAGTAGACATCTATACATTATCATCATAATACAAAAAACTATACACTTACAGTAAAATGGAAATCTCATACCATCTTTACATTGAACCTGAATTAAAATATACCATTAATTCAGTTCACAAATGTCCCATATTTAATGACATTGTATAGGAAATGAGGGCACACACTTCTCATTCCCTACTGTTCTACCCCACTGGAAATTTTGACTCATGGGCCTTAGATTTCCCTCATACAAACAGAATACCTGGATATTTTCCTTGTTGCTCACAGACATAACCCTGGCTGTCCAGCCCAGGCTGCCACACTGAGTGGTGTGTCCATGGACACACTTACAATTGTGTTATCTGAAAGAGGGGTAAGGGTCACCATCCATTCCAATTTTGGGGGACAAAACAAGGAATCAACTCAACAAATAGAAATCCATGAGTATTTGAAGAAAGAATGTAAGCAGACAGAGAAAGGAACAAAATGGGAATAAAAACAACACTCAGTAGCCAGTGGTTTAAGGTCTTCACATATCTACCTACAAAAACAAAGTCAGAAAGAAAACAGAGAGAGCACAAGTAACTGTATTTTCTTAGAAAATGTTTGTTCTTCACACTAGCTGCAATCTCCGTATTCTTAAGGAGTATCATGAGCTGAGCTCTCCCTTTTATCATATTATGGCTCTGATGGGTTAGATCTTATCAGAAGTCAGATTTGCTTTCAGCTAAGAGGAAAAAGTGGTGATCATCAACATCTGCACTGGAAATGCCACAAGCCCAGCCAGAAAGGAAGAAATGGTTAGCAGCTTTAAGAATTTAATGATGGATGCTCAAATGAACTATATTAATAAATAAATATCAGTGCAAAGACTATATTTCTAATGCACAAGATCTAAGATAACATGTTTTAAAAAATAATTGAAATAAAACAGTACATCATGCCCTTAAAGGGAATGAGAGTTCAACAGCATGGAGGAGAAAAGTGCAGTGTTGAGCCTTGGAAATGCAGACCCTAGCACAAGAAAGAATTGTCTGTGTGAGTAAATCTCACAAATCAAAACTTCTCAGATACGTTTAATGCCGCCAGATACACACCTACTATAGACCTGTTCATTCTCCTCTGTAGCTGGGTTCATCTTTGGATGTTTGTGCCTATTAGCTTTGGTCTGGCTTCATATTGCCCTTAATAACCTCACCAAGCCCTCCCCAACTCCAGCTTTAATGACATGAACTAGGAGAATGACACAAAAAAATCAACAAATAGAAGAACTGGGCTTTTTAAAAAAATAAATAAAATTGGCAAACCCTTAGCCAACCTTATCAAAAAAGGAAGGAAAAGGCTGAAATTCAGGCAGTCAGGAATGAAAAAGGAGAAATTACCACAGATCTAGCAGAAATTCAGAGGAAAATAAACAGCTACTTTGAGAACTTGTACTCCAATAAGATGGAAAACTCAGAAGAAATGGATAAATCCCTAGATACATACGAACTTCCAAGGCTGAATTAAGAAGATATAAAAATGCTAATCCTCCCAATATCAATATATGAAATTGAAAATATGATTTAAAATCTACCAATAAAGAAAAGTTCAAATCTTGATGGATTTGCTTCTAAATTCTATAAGGCTTTTAGAGAAGAGCTAATGCCACTACTCTTCAAACTCTTTCATGAAATTGAAAGGGAAGCAGTTCTCCCAAATTCATTCCTGGAAATAACCATTACATTGATTCCAAAACCAAGACCAAACCAAAACTACAAGCCAATCTCTCTAATGAACATCGATACAAAGTTTCTCAATAAAATACTGGAAATCAGAATCCAAAGGATCATCAAGAATATCATACACCTTGAGCAAGTTGGATTCATCCCAGGAATGCAAGGATGGTTCAACATATGTAAATCAATAAATGCAATGCATTAGATTAACAGACTCAATGACAAAAACCAAATGTCCTTCTCAATAGATGCAAAAAAAAGCATTTGACAAAATCCAATACTCATTCATGTTTAAAACCCTATAGAAAATTGGAATAGATGGTCTTTATCTGAACCTGTTAAAAGTTATTTATGAAAAAACCAACAGCCAGCATTATACTAAATGGTGAAAAACTGAAACCTTTCATTCTAAAATCAGGAACAAGACAAGGGTGTCCACTATCACCATTCCTAATAGTTCCTTATAGTTTTGGAAACATTAGCCACAGAAACTAGACAAGAGAAAGAAATAAAAGGAATAAAGATAGGTAAGGAAGAAGTTAAAATATCATTTTTTGCTGGTAATATAATACTATATGTAGAAGATCCTAAAAACTCAGTGAAAAGACTGTTAGACTTAACTACCAGATTTAGTAGCACAGCTGGATATAAGATCAACACTCAAAAATCTTTAGCCTATGTATGCACAAATAATGGACTCACTGAAAGAAAAATCAGGGAATCAATTCCTTTCATAATAACATTCAAAATCATGGAATATCTAGAAATCAATCTAACAAAGGAGTTGAAAGATATCTACTCTGAAAACTATAGCATTCTGAAAAGGGAGATTGAAGGGAATATCAGAAAATGAGAAGACAACCGTTGTTCCTGAGTAGGAAGAACCAATATCTTGAAAAAAGCCATACTGTCAAAACTACTGTATAGATTCAATGCTATCCTGATTAAAATCTCAAAAGCATATTTCACAGAGCTAGAGAAAATAATCCAAAAATTCACCTGGAACCCCAAAAGACCTAGAATAGCAGAAGCAGTTCTAGGCAACAAGAACATGGCAGGGGATATCACAATCCCCAACTTGAAACTATACTACAAAGCTACTGTGATATAAACAACATGATACTGGCAAAGAAACAGAGCCAAGGATCAGTGGAGCTCACTCTAAGATTCAGAAACAACTCCAAAGATACCAAGCCACATCATCTCAACAAAGGAGCTAAACACAGCCTCTTTAACAAAGGGTGCAGAAAAACTGGGTTTCAACTTGCCAAGGATTAAAACCAGATCAATCTCTTTTTCCATGCACCAAACTTAAATCAAAGTGGATTAGAGGCCTAAATATTCAAAGAAAGACACTAAAACAACTGAAAGATAGGTTAGATAGAACTTTTGAAGATGACGACACAGGGAAAGACTTCAGGAACGAAACTTCAGCAGCATGGAAAATAGCAAAATGAATCAACAATTTGAATCTCATCTTACTAAAAAGCTTCTGCATAACAAGAGAAATCACCAACAGAGCCAAAATATAGCCTGCAATATGGGAAAGCATTTTTATCACTATTTCTCAGACAAAGGACTACTATCAAGAGCATATAAAGAACTTTAAAAACATTAGCTCCCCACGTCTAAACACCTAATTCAAAAATAGGCATTTAAAATGAAGACATTGTTCAGATGAATAAGTATATGCAGCTAATAAACATATGAACAAATATTTAACATTAATGGTCAATTAAGAGATGCAGATGAAAACAACACTGAGATCTGATCTCACTCCACAAAGAATGGCTGCTGGCAAGACTGTAGGCAGAAAGGAACCCTTTTCCGCTGTTGGTGGGCGTGTAGACAGGTGCAACCACTATGGAGATCAGTGTGGAGATTACTTAAAAAATTAGGACCCAAAGTCCCATTTGACTCTTCTATCTTCCTTCTAGGTATACATATGAAAGAATTAAAAGAATTATACTCAGAAACATATGTGCACCTATATTTATAGCAGCTCAGTCTGTGATAGGTAAATCTTGGAAACAGTCCACTTGCTCATTAACAGGAGATGGATAAAGAAGATTTGTGATTTTTTAAACAAAATTGAGAATCACTCTGATATAAAGCATGATAAATCTGAGTCATTTATACTTGGATGTATCTTGAAGACATAAGTGAAATAAATAGGGCACATGTATATAAATACCATATCTTTTCTCTAGTATGAAAAACTAAAGGTGTAAATGAATGCCACAATGTATGATAGGCAAAGTGAAATAGGAAGAAAACGTGCAAAAGAAAAAGGGAAAGTGTAGATAGGGGAAAGTAAAAAAGGGAAAGAAAAATTTTATAGTTAATAAAAGGAAACAAAGCTTATGTGTATAGTGCATGGTGGTTGTAGGGAGGGCAGAGGAAATGGGAAAAATGAGAATCAAGATGTGTTATGCATAGGTACAAATTCTCAATATTGAATGTGATCATAATATATGTATAAAATGTTCCAATGCAGTCCATTAAAAAACTAAAGACATGAACTGACGGACCCCAGAAGAGCTGACTACTCAGGATACTTTCTGGCAATGCAGATCTGTATAAGAAGGCAAAATTACATACGTGTTCTGGGGGAGCCCTCCATACAAGCCAATATTTAAACCTCCTGTTCATTTTAAATTTCAAAAATTAAACCATTGAAACTTAATTTTGAATGTTTAAAAGACATTAATTAATTAATTATTAATTAATAATTAAAATTAGTTTTAAAGTTTCAAAGTTTGTTTCCTGGTTTACTGAAGAAGCAATCATTTTTGCTCTAAAACCCAGAAAGCCAAAGATCCTCAAAACAATGTCAACTAAAGCAAAGCCAAAAGAAATGATTAAAGGCTGCTTTTACAAAGTTTCAGCCTCTTGAAAAAAATCCTTTTTAAATGTTAGCATCTTGCATATCTCGGTAGGACTGAGATCTCTCTTCTCTTGCAGAGTTTAAGCACCCCTAGTGGTTGTTAAAATACCTATTTTTCCACCCCTCCTCTGGCTACACCCTCTATACGCCCAACTGAAGGCCAGGTGGTGCAGCAGGTTTTTGTTTTTTACACCATTAGTGGTTTTCTGGCAAAGCTAAATATCAGCAGAAGCCCGCTTGGGAGTCGGCAGCATTACCAAAATGGTATCCCATGTGAGTGAGTGTTTCCACAGGTTCTGGCTTCCGGGATAGAAGCGCTCAGGCTTGATGGTACAGAGTGGAGAGCTCGGGCTTGTCGCTCCTACGCTGCTCCAGTCAGCAACAAATTGAAGCACTTTATCAAATTTGTAGCTCTTCAATAATTTTGAATCACTTTGAAGTGCTCATGCTCCAAACCATAAAGTCTTTTTAACCACTGCAAACGTATAAAAGGCACATCATCAAAATGACAGGAATCAACTCTTTCAATTTTAGGTATGAAATTGTTCTCTTTTTTCTACTTGTTTTTGTTGTTTACCAGATGCAAAGGAAAAAAATGGTCATAAGGACACAGTCTCCACTTTTCAAAGTAATTGAATTCTGAGAAGTTCTTTAATGAAGACACACTTTGTTTTAGGTGAGACCCCCAAGGTGGATGCCTCTGTGTGTGTGTGTGTGTGTGTGTGTGTGTGTGACATCTCTCCATAAACCCTGAATGAGCTGAGAGGAGCTGTGCTGATGTACACAGAGAACTTTCCTGATGCACGCTCTAGGGGATTCCCTTCCAATAATGTTCACATTATCCAGGAAAGTAAAAAAGAAGGAATGGATTATACCATCATACCACCCAAGGCTTCTTTTTGAGTTGAATTAAATTTTCTATGGATTACTCCAATAATGGAAGGACACTGAAACGTCTGTTGGCATAGTTTTGTCCTTGCGATTTTGCATAGCCTTTTCAGGTTGGCTCTTTCCAACTAATGAATCGTATCAGCTGATACGTCTGAAAAGGGTTGCACCAGATAAGGCAATATCCACATTTCCTGGAACAGCTGAAATTATCGAAAGGGAACATTCTGTGTCCACTTACAGACCAATTCAAATTTACTTTCCTCAAGAACATGCACAAAAATGAACCTGTCCTTAAAACAATGGGGAGGCTGTCGTGGCATACACCATTTTTTTTTTTTTTTTGAGACAAGGTCTCACTTTTTATAGTTCAGGCTGGCCCTGAGCTCTGCCTTGAACTCACAGCAATCCTCCTGCCTCTGCCTCCTGAGTGTTGGGATTATAGGTGTGAGCCACCACATCTGGCACGGGGTTATGCGGTTACCAAGGATCGAACCTGGGCCCTTGCACTTGCAAGGCAGGCACCAGAGCAATTGAGCTAAATCCCCAGCCCCTTCTTGCACCTCTTCTATTCCCAGATGTGTCCTACACTGGCCACATGGTCCCACCCAACTGCCAGATGGCTGGCAAGTGTGGCCAGTGCACTTGTGTATTTGTGTATTTCTCCCACAGGTCCTGCCAACCCAGGACATACAACACAGTTTTGTTTAAATCAAACTATAGGTCCATATATAGCTTACTTTCAAACATACCATAAGTAGAATCTTTATTTTCCTTTCTATTTGGTTGCTGGAATAAGAAACAGATGTTTTTCACCTGTAAATGAACTTACATTCATAGGATAAAGGCAAAATCCCACAAACCTGAGGTGTCTAGCAGGAGGGTTACATCTTCGTTACGCTGCTGGTAGACAGTTGTACAAACTCCTGATGAAGATGTGTGATGAAACTGCGCTAACAGGTGGTGAATCCCACAGAAGATATCATCCTTCTTTATCTAGTTGGGAAGAATGATACTGTCTTCAGCATACTCGCAGGTGCAGATCGCTCTGACTGCCTGAGTGAAGGGCAGTGGGGATAGCCCTGACTTTAGTGAGAATTTGGTTTGGCAAATCGCCACTTAACATTCCTGTGGAAACACATAGCTAAAAAGTCAATGGCACACTACATTGCATATATGCCATCAGGACCCTAATTTAAATATTTATAATCCAATTGCTTCAGACAGTTTTGTATTTATGGCTTCCATGCTTCAGTGAATTTAAGGGACATTTCAGTAATAGAAGAAAACCCTTTTACAAAATAGCATTTGGTTTTGGGCCTCGGAACCCAATACAAGACCAACAGGGAATATTTATCAAGCCAAGAAAGATGTGATATTTACTAAAGAGAGAAAGATTAAAGATATACATGGGAGCAGGAAGAGAGAGAGCAGACTGTTGTTTTAATAAAGCTGAAAAACAATGCAAAAGAAAGAACTGGTGGTAAAAGTTCTTTGTCTCTCTATTAATGAGTGTGGACCTAAGAATGCCTTGGTAAACTGCTATTATACAAACTGCAAAGAGCTTCACCGACTGGTTCTCAGCTAAGGGAGCTTGCCTTCCCAGGTGGTTGGAAATTTGTAGGATGCTTTATTGATTTTGTTTTTTCTTCAGAACGGGGGTTTTTTGAGGGTAGCAATGGTGAATGGGGAGTTTAGGGTACAAAAGTACAAACCATTTGGCAACTATGGGATTTCTGCCATACATGCAAATAGTGCTCTTACAGAGAAATACTGAGCTAAACTAACACAAACATTTACAATAAAACTACAAAAGCGCTGATTCTCATCATCTCTTTCTGATGAAGCAGAACTCTCCTCCTCACCTTGTACTCAGAGAAAGTTATACTAGTCTGGAAAAAACAAAACAAAACCACCACATCTAGACATTGAAAGAACGTGAAACAAAATAACATTTAGTGTTAGTTTTTATGGATTACTATGGATTACTCTAAGGATTACTAAGGATTTTTTCCTTTGCATCTGGTAAACAACAGTACTGTAAACAAAATAACATTTAGTGTTAGTTTTTATTAAGGTATAGTAATGCCTCAGTTCAAAAATGCTTCCTTTTGTCAATAATTTGATTTGGAAAAAGGAGCATTTGGCAAAGTTTAGCTTCTGTTTGCAAACTCCACATAGTTGGAAAACAGAAATGCGGTCATCTTCCCTGCAAAAACATGAATGAACTCTCTTCCTCAGAACAGTAGAATGAATTATGTTCGCAAACTAAGGCAATGCCATATTTCATGAGTAATTTGAGTCTTTCTTTCTCTGTATCACATAGTCTTAAGGACATCACGTGGGCTGAGCAAGGTAAGCAATGATGTTGGGAGGTGGAAATCCTGGCTATGGGGTAATGAATGCTCCCCCAGATTCATGCATTGTAACCTAAGACCCAGTGTGATACATTAAGAGCAGAGGCACTGGGAGGAGAGCATCTTTTGCACTTCTGCCTTCCACCGTTTACATCCCGTGGTGGACCAACAATAACATCATTTCAAATGCAGAGACCTGGCCTTTACCAGACCTTAAAGCTACATGCATCTTGATCTTAAACTTTCAGCCCCTGGAATTGGACATGAGGAATCATGTGTATAAATCACCCAGATTGTTGTATTGTGTAACAGCAGCTCAAATGCACAAAGACTTGCCTCTTGGTCCAGAGCAGGAAGTTGGACACATCAAAAGTCACAGATGCCAGTATGAAGAAGTGCCCATTGGTTAAAGCAATGATAATCTGAGAATCAAAATGATTACAGTAGCAAATAATCAATAGAATAAACACCAGCTTACCAGAAGCAAAATACTTATCTAAACAAAGCATTTATATAATTTTGAGGTACCTCTCTACAAAAATTGTATTACAAAGGGATGAAAAACACTTTGCCAAGGTAAAGAGTACTGTAATCAATAGACTTAGTTTAACATGATCAGTAGCTGGGTGCTGGCAGGTTGAAAAGCTCAGTGTTACTCATATCATAATCCTGCCAGACTGACGTGAATTTACACAGAAGGAAGCATCAGGTAAACCCAAACTAAGTGTCATCTAACAAAACAACTGGCAGAGGCTATATGGAAACAGAAGATTAAGGAGTTATTCCAGACTGAAGAAACATGGTACATGGACTCAATTCTCACATTACCACAAAGACATTATTGAGACGGATGGTGAAGCTGACTAGAACTTAAAGTTTAGAAGACAGGTATCAATATAATTTCTTGACATTGATAGTTGCAGTGTGACTGTACAGAAGAATTTTCTTGTTTGTCAGGAAAACACATAAACATATTGTAGATGACTTATAATGTAGCTCAGGAAATGTTTATAAATTTTGTACTCTATCAGTAATTTTGCAGTCAGTTTAAGATGATTTCAGAATAACTAATGATAATAACCTTGGTTATTAATGATATCATTTTGCCTTGCTGGAAATCAAGTTATTTACCAAGTCCTTGAGATATAACAGTAAAAAAAGAACTTCAGTTTCTGCTACTTAGTCCTTATAGTCTGTAGGAAAACAAGAATTGAATAAGTACATTAATTATATGTGGGAGGGAGCTATTTAACTACAGAGATAGATTCCAGGAGGGTTATCTGCCAGGAGGCCATCTTTACAGTAGGATGTAGAGATTCGGACTAGCTGAGGGAGGACTCTAGTCTCCTTCTCCATGGGAAAAGGGAGTGGGAGAAGCAGCAAGATTTGGGCAAGCAAATACCACCAGTAAAGACACTACTGTGTGAAAAGCAGCAGACATGACAAAAGCATCTGATTACGTATGATGTCTTCCATTAATCCCAGAGGACACTGATGTACAGCACCAAAATAGCTTAGGTTTCTCAATAATTAATTTAAATGTATTGACAATGTACCATTACTACTGAAGTGACTAGAGAGTTAAATTTCAAAAGAAATACATACTATAACAATTTTAAACAGCTATTTCACTTGAAAGAATTCAACATATTCTGATTTCCGAGTCCGTTTCTCAAACATTTTTGTTCAGAGGAAGTAGGAGGCAGAGTATCAAGGCCTGCAGGAGACTGCTTGACCCAATATGTGCCAGGGTTGGGCTTCAGTGAATGAGTGCCTCACTCCCATTTATGCTTGTGGAAACCAAAGCAGTAATTTGCACAATTATCTAGGTGGAGGTCAAGGCTTACTCATAAATTTCTTATTAATCCATGTTTGTATTATGTCACGTTTTCACTCCTTGGGTGCAGTTGGTAACTATGCACAGCTCATCTTTACTCTGTTTTTTTCATTCCCTTCCCCTCCCCCATCTCTGGTCCTCTCCCCATTTGAGAAAGACCCATCCCTCTACTTCCTTTCTTCTTCTTCTTCGCTCTTAATCTCCACCTCAGTAATTTTCTTATTAGTTGTATGGCAAAGGTATCAGTCATGTTCATGGCTCATGACATGAAGGAGAAAATATACTTTATCCAGCATCAAGTGAAAGTAGACTTGGAAAGCCAGAAAGCTGCTGAGTCAGTACGAACGCAGCATCACTTCATCTGATCAAGCGTCAGTGGGGACGTCTTTCCCACTAGAACTTCCTTTGGTTTCAGCTTTATATTTTGATCATTACTTTACTTCTAGAAAACGTCAGACTTTTCCCTTTATAATTTATTCTCACACACAAATGATCTCACATTCTGTTCTTATCATATCTTTGAGAATTTGGTAAGTTATGAAACTTACTCTCCCAAATATTTACATACAAAAACACTCGCCTGGCATTGAAGTCTGGTGAGCACCTTCCCTCCCACGTGCTCTGCACTGATTCCGTGACCTTCTACCCAACAGTCACGAGTTACCTCAATAATATTTCCATGGGAACTTGACATACAGGAGGTACAGAAGTCCTCATGATTCAGCAGAGGACAAGGCTAGATCAAGTAGCACGGGGAAGATCGGAATCAAAGTGTCGACCTTCCACAGATGATGTTCCCTGCATTCGGATACACAGCATGCCCTCAGAATCCCCCTACAGGGAGGGCCTTACAGCTTCAGTTGCATCCTTCCACCCAGCACCATTCATGCACCGAATCTTTTAACTATTTTCTCCCTATCTGAAAAAAAAAAAGCAATCAACTGTAGCAAAGCTGCCAAATCCCCATGAATGCTTGCGAAATTATGTTAATGATTCTCTCCTGGCAGCTTTCTGGCTCTCCTAGTCTCTCAAGGCCAAATAATGAGCCCAGTTTTGAGAATCTATTCTGCAGTTTGTGGAAACTATTCTCTAGTTTGCCAGTGAAGTGTGACTTTGTCTATGGCTTCTATTTGTACTTACTGCACTTGGGCTTATTCTCAGCTGTCTTGTGCCCTGCTTACCTCCTTAGTGGAAATATATCCTCATTTCTAAACAATCCTGTGTCTTTCAACTTCTATTGATATTAAAAATATGCAATATTATAGTTATTCTAAAACACAG
>PVIR01014288.1:0-40563 GCA_004026965.1 Petromus typicus | reverse complement strand
AAGGTGAAAGGGGACAATGTTGAGATTGTAACAAAAAAGTAAGGAAACAAATTTTATATATATGGGGGGGTGGTAGGGTGGGTGGGGCTATGGGAAAAAATGAGAATTAAGTTGTGTCTTATACTGGTACAAATCCCCATTATGGAGTGCAATCATGATGTGTATATTTAATGTACCAATAAAGATAAAAAAAAAACTTGTAGAGAAGAGTTAACAGCACTGGTCTTCAAACTTTTCAATGAAATTCAAAGGGAAGCAGTACTACCAAACTCATTTCTGCCAGCAGCCATTTCCTTGATCCCAAAAACAGAGAAATACCCAACCAAAAAACAGAATTACAGGCCAATCTCCCTAATGAACATTGATGCAAAAATCTTCAATAAAACACTAGCAAACACAATACAGAGAGTCATGAAGAAGATCATACAGTTGGATTCATCGGAGGGATGCAGGGATGGTTCAAAATACGTAAATCAATAAATATAATACACTACATCAACAGACTCAAGAACAAAAACTGTATGGTCATCTCAATAGATGCGGAGAAAACATTTGACAAAATCCAACATCAATTTATGATCAAAACCCTGCAGATAATTGGAATAGATGGTCTGTATCTCAAACTAATAAAAGCTATTTATGAGAAACCAACAGCCACCATTATCCTAAATGGTAAAAACCTGAAACCTTTCCCATTAGGATCAGGTACAAGACAAGGATGTCCACTTTCACCACTTCTGTTAAATATTGTGCTGGAAACATTAGCCATAACAATTAGGCAAGACAAAGAAATAAAAGGAATAAATATAGGAAATGAAGAAGTTAAACTGTCATTATTTGCTGACGACATGATACTCTATCTAGAGGATCCTAAAAACTCAACCACGAGACTGCTAGACCTAATTGCCAAATTTAGTAGTGTAGCTGGATACAAGTTTAATGCTCAAAAATCACTAGCCTTCATATACACAAACAACAGATTCACTGAGCAAGAAAATGGAGAATCAATCCCCTTCACAGTGACAGCCAAAGAAATGAAATATCTAGGAATTAATCTAACAAAGGAGGTGAAAGACCTCTACTGTGAAAATTACAGCACTCCAAAAAAGGAGATAGAAGAAGAGGATCCAGAAAATTGAAAAACATCCCTTGTTCCTGGGTTGGAAGAATCAATATAGTCACAATGGCTATACTCCCACAATTACTATACAGATTCAACGCAATCCCAATTGAACTCCCAAAGGCATATTTCACAGACTGAAAAAGAATAATTCAGAACATCATCTGGAATCACAAAAGACCTAGAATAGCAAAAGCAGTTCTAAGCAATAAGGACATGATGGGGGGAATTACGATCCCTAACTTGAAACTGTACTACAAAGCCACTGTGATAAAAACCATATGGTACTGGCAAAGCAACAGACCTGAGGACCAGTGGAGTAGATTAGAAGATCCAGAAACAACTACAGACACACTAAGCTCTCTCATTTTTGATAAAGGAGCCAAACACCCTCAGTGGAGGAAGGATAGCCTCTTTAACAAATGGTGCTGGAAAAACTGGATTTCAACCTGCCAAAGACTAAAGCTAGACGTAGCTCTTTCACCGTGTACTAAAATAATGTCAAAATGGATTAGGGACCTAAATATTAAAACAGACACAGTAAACCTGCTACAAAACAGGTTAGGTAAAACTCTTGAAGACATTGGTTTTGGGAAAGATTTCATGAACAAATCCCCCATAGCACAAGAACTGGTAAAAGAAATTGATAAATGGGATCTGATCCTGTTGAGAGGTTTCTGTAAAGCAAAAGAAACCACCAGCAAAGTGAAAAGGCAACCAACAATATGGGAAAGAATCTTTACCAGCCGCCTCTCAGATAAAGGGCTACTATCTAGAATTTATAAAGGATTAAAAAAAAATCAATCCACCCAAATTTAAAGACCCAGTTAAAAAATGGGCATCTGAAATGAACAGACACTTTTCAGAGGAAGAAGTAAGAGCAGCTAAGAAGGATATGAAGAAATGCTCAACATCATTAATGATTCGAGAGATGCAGATGAAAACAACACTGAGATTTCATCTCACTCCACATAGAATGGCTACCATCTCAGATTCAGCCAACAGCAAATGTTGGCAAGGCTCTGGAGAAGAAGGAACCTTTCTCCACTCTTGGTGGGAATGTAGACTCGTACAACCCCTGTGGAGAACAGTTTTGAAATTCCTAAAAAAGCTAGGATTGGAGGCCCCATTTGATCCAGCCATCACTCTGCTAGGTATATACACACAAAAATTAAAAGATTCATATCACAGTGACATATGTGCACCTATGTTTATAGCAGCCCAGTTTGTCATTGCTAGATCTTGGAAACAACCCAAATGTCCATCAGATGGAGAATGGATAAAAAACCTGTGATTCTTCTACAGAATGGAGTATTACTCTGCCATAAAAAATGATAAGTTTGAATCATTTCTACTTAAATGGACGTACCTTGAGGACATCCTCATAAGTGAAATAAATAGGTCACAGATGTGTAAATATCATATCTTTTCTCTGGTATGAGAAAATAAGGATGTAAATGAGTTCTAGAATGTATGTTATATATTGTGAAATAGAAAACACTCAAAGCGTAATGGAGTGAAGGGGGGAAATATTGGGATTACAACAAAAAGAAAGGAAACAAAGTTTATGTATTTTCGGGGTGGGGGCTGTAGGATGGGTAGGGTTATGGGAAAAAAATGAGAATTAAGTTGTGTCAGATACTGGTACAAATTCTCATTGTTGAATGCAATCATGATGTATATATGTAATGTACCAATAAAGATTTCAATTTAAATTAAAAAAAATAGTTTATGAGCCAGATGTGGTGGTTCATGCCTGCGATCCCAGCACTCGGGAGGCTGAGGTAGGAAGATGCTGGGAGTTTGAGGCCAGAGTTGGTTATATAGACAGTTCAAGGCCAACATGAATTAACAGAGACCCTGTCTAAAAAAAAAAGTTAATAGCTCCATGAACTATTAGGAGGTGCAGTCCATTTGGAGGAAGAGGGTCACTATTGGTGGCGTACATTTTTGAGGGTGTGGTTCTTCCTGTGACTCTTTTGTTCTCTTTCTGCTTTCTGGCTTCTAGGACTTTAGCAACTTTCCTCTTCGTGTTCCTTTACCACACTGCTTTTGCCTTGGAATTGGCTAATCTGTGCAACTACAACCTAGAATATATCTGTCATCTTTTAAATTGTGAGTGTTGGGTGTTTTTGTCTCAGAAATACAACTTAACCTATGCAATACCCAAACTTAATGAAAACAGGCACTCAAAAAACTAATGTCTTTTTTTTTTTTACAAAGTGGAGTAGGATTTAGCCATAAAGAGTGATAAACTAGAGACATTTATTGCTAAATAGAACGACCTTGAGACGATGCACTTAAGTGAAATAAATAGGACATGTAAAAATACTGAATCTTTTTCTGGTGTGGCAAATTGATAGTGTAAATGAAGGTCAAAATTGTATAACTGATATTAAAGTGAAATACGAAAAGGTTTGAAGGGAAAAGGGAGCTAGGGAGGAGGGCTGGAGGAAAAGAAAGAGGAGAAAGAAAAAAATGAGAAAAGAAGGTAAAAATGGTAACAGTTTTTGTAAATAGGGAGGAGTAAAGAGGCTGAAGGAAGGAAAAGGGAATGGGAAGAAACAAGAAGCAAGAAATATCATGGACAGGTGCAAATTCCCAGTGATAAATGTGATCATAATATCCACCTAAGATGTACCAAAAAACTTAGTGTATTTTAAAAAAGGAAGTACATGTAGGTACATGATAGGCAGGGCAGCTATTACTCATGTAGTGATAACATATGTGCAATCTAAATTTGCACCAAAAATGGGATAAACAACTTGTAGTATATACATGCAACAAAGTATCATTTGGTCATAAAATGACTGAAATACTGATACATACCACAGTGCAGATGTACTTCCAAACTTTGTACCATAGTAAAGATGTCAGACACAAAAGACCACAGATGGATGATTTCACTTATAGGAAATACCTAGAATAGGTAAAGCTACAGAGATAGAATATGGCTTATTGTATTCCCAGTGGATGGAATGAGAGGAAAGAAACTGCTAAATGGGTGACGGTCGTCAATGCACTGGGATGACCTACATGTAGTGGTTGTACAACATTTTAAATGAAGAAATGCCTCTGAATTATTTATTCTAAGATGTTAGTTTCTATGTTACATAAATTTCAATCAAAATTTTAACAGAATGAGATGTGAGGCTAAAGTGGACCCACACTCTGCTCTCTGTGTTCTCTGCTTGTCCATAGGATCTTGAAGACTCAGGTTAGCATTTCAAGGAAAAGATAGTTAAAGACATGAGGGAATCTTGGCCAAAAAATAGTGACTATAAAGTGTCACTGACTGGGAATTCTACAACTGTCAGGGATGTTATACAAAATAAAAAGATGGACTTTGTGATCTAACAGCTGAATGCGTACTGTGAAAGTAAAAGGTCAACCAATTTAAGGCAGAGCAAGAGTCACATTACAGATGAAACACAGGAAGAAAACAGCCTGAAATAAATGAACTGTACCTCAGTGGTTTGAAGGACAGTATAAAAACATTGCAGCATTTGTGTAATCTGGGTGTCTGATGGAGCAAAGAACATTAGGTGCAAAAATTATTTTTAAAATGATCAACCCCTCCCAATCAAATGAAAAATACCAAGGCACAGACTGAAGAAACTCAACTAGAGCAGGATTAATATAAAGAAAGTCACACCTAGCCTTTCATCTTCAAATTGCTAAAAAGAAAAGAGAAGGCAGACATTTTCACATTCAGTGAAAACAGCCTCATATACAAGGGAATAACAGTAAAACTATAACTTCTCATCAGAAAAATATATAGCCAGAAGGCAATAGAATGCCACCTTTAAACTGTTAAATGGAATCAAACCATAGAAAAATTTTATATCTATCAAAAATCATTCAAAATCAAAGGCAAAATAAAGACTTTTTCAGACAAAAGCTGAGAGAATTTGATAGCAGTAGACTATAACATAAGACATGTCAAAAGAATGTTCTTTTTTGTTGTTGTTTGGAGGCAAAGATATGGAGTAGAGGATTGTATATATTTAAATTCTATATACATCTATAGTATAAAGGAAGGAAATAGACATAAATGACATAAAGGCATAAAGGACATAAAGGACAAAAAGGCATAAAGGACAGGAAATGTGTCAATTTTCTGTACATGAAGCAACATAATCATAATTGAGGGTAGAATACCACGAATTAAGGATGGACATTGTAACTGCTAGAGGACAAAGTTTATGTATGTAGGAGGTGGGGAGTTGTAAGGAGGAAAATAGAATGGGAAAAAATGAGAATCAAAATGTGTCATTTACTAGTACAAACCCTCAATGTTGAATGTGATCATAATGTATATATATAATGTATCAATAAAATCAATTTAAAAATTAAGATGAATAGTTAGAAAACAATAGAAATAACATTTCTATTTGTTAACAAAAAGGCTAGAGTTTTAAAAGGAACAAGGTGAAAACTGAAAAATAGAGCACAAGTAGTATGATTGTATACTTCAACACATCAATGGCAATACAACTATATTTTTGATGAATTACACATGCAGAAATGACTCAGTACTTTAGTTACAAGGGAGAAATTATTGGCCTGATTAAAAAAGCAAGAGTCAGTCTTGTACTGCAGATAAGACTGTCATTTATACTCAAAGATAAAATTTAAAAGTAAAAGGAAGGAAAAGACAAGATACACTATTAATAAGAATTCATGGGTAGTCATGTTATCATTTAGAACAGATTTTAAGGCAATGATTATTAGAGATAAAAGGAGGATTGCTTAGAGATTAAAGAGGTTAATTCCTCAAAAGGACACATAAATACTAAAAGTGTAGGCACAAAATAAACAGTCTTAAAACAGGTGGATCCAAACTATTAGAGCTCAAGGGAGAGATAAGTAAATCCATTATCATAAGTAGAAACTTCAGCATTTATCTCTCAATAAAGAACAAAGCAAGGAAATAATCAGTATGGATATGGAGGAAATAAACCATGTCATCAGCGACCTAGTTGTGTCTGTAAAGCACCCCACCTTAGAGCAGTAGAAATCGTCTCAAATTCATAAGACATCTTAAGCAAGATTAATTATATACTTGGTTATTAATCATGGCTCCATAAAGTATCAAAATTAAAATAATACAAAATACATACAATGGCTAAAAAAAATGGAGACTTACAGTAAAAATATATCAGGGAACAACCCAGCTATCCAAATATTGAGCAATATACTTTAAAATATTTCATACTCAAAAAGAAGTCTCAACAGGAATTGGAAAATCTTTTAGATTGCATGAAAGTTAAGGTAAATTATTTCAATTTTAGGGATTCAGGTAAATAACAGATTAGAGAGAACTGTAAACCTTTCAATATTGAACTTATGAAAGAAGAAACATTTTAAAACCAGTAACCTAAGTTTCTATCTTAAACTGATAAATGATGAAAAATAATCTAAAAGAAAGCCAATGACAATAACAGCAGAAACAAATGAAATGTAAAATATATGACAATGAAACTAAATAAAATAAAAGTTGGTTTTCTGAAATTAGGTCGGTTGGCCAAGCAACCAAGAGCTGAAAGTAAAAATGATATCACATGATACTAAATATTTCTAAGTAAGAGAATATTATGAGAAACCTTGTGCCAGTAAATTTAAGAACTTAGGTGGACTAGAAAGACTTGATGAAAGATGCAAGTTGCTAATATGAAAAACACATGCCATAAGTATCCTCAACATATATATATATATATATATATATATATGAGTTTATATATTTTATCAGTCCTATATATATAATATCCTATTATATATATAGGACTGTTGAGGATACTTATTATACAGTTGAGGATACTTATGACATTTGTGTATATATAATATCATATTATATTTGGAATGAAAGCTTTCCACAAATAAAATTCCATGCTGACATAGCCTTATTATTTAGTCTAAACAGTTTTTAAAAAATAAAATGACTTATTAAACTAAAAATCTGCACACCACTGAATTTATAAACTGAAAATGTAAGACTCAGTAGATCCCAGCACATTGACAGCATTATGCAAGCACCACCACCATCAAACTCAGGACATTTGTGCCATTCCAAACTACAACCTTCTACCTAGGATGCCTCATCTCCCAACCCCACCTCAACTTTCCACTGAGATACAATCTATCTTTATAGATTTTCTTCTCTGGGAATTTACTTTTTTTCTTTAAAATAGACTATGCTCACAACGACAATAAAGACTAGCATATTTGAAGAAACATAAATCCTCCAACATGAGTTCTCACAGTGTATTAGACTGAAATCAGAGTCTGACAACAGAAATTTGATTAGAATATACTCTTCTCTCTTTTTTCCCTCTTTCCTATTGGAAGTTTTCAAGGGAAGGTGTATGAAACACAGGCTTGTGTGTCTAACTTTCTGCACTTCATATCATCATGGTCTCAAGGTGCCTCCATTGTTATACAAAAACCTTAAGTTTATCTTTCTTAACAGCAGAGTAGTACTCCATTGTATATAGGTATTACATTTTCTTTATCCATTCATCTGTTGATGGGCGTATTGGCTGATTCCAAGATTTAACTACTATGAACGATGCTGTTGTAAACATAGGTACACATATGTCACTGTGGTATGATGGTTTTAATTCTTTGGGGAAGATACTCAGAAGAGGGATAGCTGGTTAAATGGAATTTCTACTTTTAGTTTTTTGAAGAATTTCCACAGTGCTTATATGAATTTACATTTTTGTTATGAATGAAGAGTTCTTTTCTCTCTCAAATGACAACAGCTTGTGTTATTTATTGGTTGATATCTTGAAGATAGCCATTCTTTCTCAGGTGAGGTGGAATCCTAATATTTTAATTTGCATTTCTTTTGTGGCCAGTGATGTTAAACATTTTTCCATGTATTTATTCTCAATTGTGTTTCTTCATTTGAGAAGTGTTTGTTTATTCCAGATGATAACTTTTTGATTGGGTCTTTAAGCTTAGGGGTCTTGGGGTTTTTTTTTTTTTTCTTTTGAGCTTTTTATATGTGCTAGATGATAGTTCTTTGCTTGAGGAGTAGCTGGAAAAAATTTTTTTTGCCATTCTGTAGATTGTTCCTGTCTGCACTTTAATGAGTAAACCCTTTTTAATTATTAAAAATTTAATGTTTGTTGGTACATTTTATGTATACATAAGATCACATTCATCACTGAGAATTTATAAAAGGTCATGAGGGAAGGGAAATGGAAGAAAAATTGCAAAACATTTTCAATTTAAAGAGATCTCATTTTTTATTTTTGGCATTATTTCTTGTGCAATAGGGGTTTTATTTAGAAAATTTTAGCCTACACCTCTGACTTTGAGGCTTAAATGACTATAAGTTACTTAAACAAAAAATGTTGATCTTAACTTTCTTCAAACGAGTTTATTCATCCTCAGGGTAATTCTCAAATCAAAAGTATAAAGGAAGAAAGTAATATTCTCATAAGATTCCTCTTTGTATAGATAACAATGATGTTTAACTGTATATCAGCAGATTAAATCCTACAGTGTATAAAAACAGTACTATCTTCTGTTCTAATAAGGTTAACCTCAGGAATAAAAGGGAAGATGTGGATTGGAACAGCTGCAATGTTCCTGAATGCTAGGGAGAATATTTATTTTTTAAGCACTATGTAGTGTTAACTACTGCACACTCATGTTCATGCCATATGGCTCAGTAGTTTCATTCCTAAGTGTGTATGTAACAAAATGTATGCACATTTGTGCTGTATCAGTAAGCAAATTTACAAAACTGTTCCCAGCAGCAGCAAAATGATAATAGCCTAAAAATTTAGTAATAGCATAATTTTGTATATTTACAAAATGAAATATTATACCACAATGAAAATGAACAAATAACTTTATGTAATAGTATGAATGAACCTTAAAGACTGTTCAGGAAAAGATGATAAATACATAAGATTGTATACTTTATGATTCCATTTATGAAAATTTCCTAATAACTTTATAAATCAGCGAATAGAAAATTATTTGTTATATGTAGAGAAGTTTAGATGTTGAGAAAGACTTCTTGAGTGCTGAATATATTATTACACTTTATGAGCTAGATAGTGGTTATAAGAGGTGAGTTCATAGCAAGTAATCATCAAGCTTTGCCCTTGTGCATTCGTGAACTATTATTATTATTATCATCATCATTATTTCAATTGAAATGTTAATACCATCAAATCAAAAATTAAAGTGGTCATTTTTAGTGATTGCATTTTGATTCTGATCTACACCCTTATGAAGTTACTTGGCTTTTACTTTTAATTAAAATAATAAATCTATTTTAATGGAAAACAATATAATTATTTAAGCGTATGAGTGAGTGAGCAGCAGTGCCTTGAACAGTAGCTGCTTTGCAATGGAGAGCGGGGGCTGTGGCATTTCTCATTTCAGTAATAGAAAGTTCATGGCAAGTTCTCATATAAACTAAAGCAAAACTGAGGTCCGCTGATTTTACATTATTAGCCTCATTGGCCCTTCATTGTTTCATCCTATAATTATGTGAATATCATCACCAAGAAATGCATCTTTCCCAGGAGATTGGCTTGTAAATCATTGTCCATTCTTTTGCATGAGCTACATTTTCTCCTATTATCTGTGGGTTTGAATGTGTGGAGAAATTTTTCTATTTCTGCTTTGTTTAATGCTAACCTTATTAAATTCCATGCCTTTGACATTGTCCTTGACATTCTGAAAACCATATCTTTTTCCCTTTGGCAATGATATGAAAAATTCTGAACCAGTCTGATATTTCCCTTTGCAAGTCACAGAATCCTGTACTTCACAAAATTTCCACAGAATTTCCCAATCTCATTTGTTATAATGCTTAACTATACATTTTAAGGTTAAGCTTTCATCAACCACTAGAGCTGTCTTTCACCCTGATGACTTACAAAAGGGATCAGGTAGTGTCAGTGTGGAGAGCATGGAATATCCTTGCCCCTGTCATATGGAGAATAGACAAGTTGAAGCAATAGACTGGCAGAGTTCTATCGGTGGCATCTCAGGACCAGGGTGTGAATAGGACCCTCAGCTTCATAACTGTGCTCATTTTGTAGAAGCCACTATGACAGAGACAGAAGGAATAAAATGATAGAAGAATGGTATCTGATTATTACCGGAAGTCAAAGGCTCACAAAAATTTTACCAACATCTCAGACTATTCTCATAAACCATCCTCACAGCAACATCACACAAGTCACTTAAAGTGTTACCAAATGTAATTGTGGGTCCTTGAAGGGAAAGTGAATATGAGCTCATTAGAGCTGCTGTACAAAGTGTCTCAGACTGGGGAACACATGCAAGAATTTACTCTCTCACAATTCCAGAAGCTGAGGTCTAATTTCAAGTTCTCAGTAGAGTTGATTTCTATTGAGGCTTCTCTGCTCAATCTGCTGATTATTATTCTCTTCCCAAGTCTTCACATGATCTGTGTTGTTATGAGAATACGAGTCATATTAGACTAGGGATAAAGCAATAGTCTCAATTTGTCTTTATCTGTTTGAAGATCTTACTTCCAAATAAATCACATCTTGAACTACTGCGGACTGGATTTTTTTTTTTTTCTTTGAGACAGGGTCTCACTTTGTAGTTCAGGCTGGCCCTGAGCTCAGCCTCAAACTCACATAACAGCAATCCTCCTGCCTCTGCCTCCCGAATGCTGGGATTACAGGAGTGAGCCATCATGCCCGGCACTGTGGTATGTGGTACTGATTGCTGCTGGGCGTGAGTCTCCACACCCAGTATTGTATGTGGTTAACTGGGGAACTGAACCCAGGTCCTTGTACTTGCAAGACAGGTGCCGGAACCACTGAGCCAAATTCCCAGACCTGTGGACTGGATTTTAACACACAAATTTTGAGAAGAGTGCAATTCAGAGCATAGTTTCTTAATCTCAGTGAGGTGCATTAACTTCATGCATACAATCAGAGTTTGTAGAAGGATGTTGTCACTTTCCTGTGGCTAGAACAAAACACCTGACACCTGTAACTTATAGGGGAGATTTATTTAGGCTTAAAATGAGAGTTAGTGTTTGGTTGGCTGGATCCAAGGAATAAACAGCCTGGTAGAAGGGTATGCTGGAGCCATGCTGCTCAAGCCATGGTGGCCATAGCACATTCAGCTATGAATTCAGCAGTGGATTCCTTAACTGGTGAGTGCAGCACCCCATCATCTAATCACCTTCCAAAACCCACCTTGAAACTCCTGAGACCTTGGCAGGACATTGCAGAGCTAAACGGTAACAGCACTCTCACATTCTGGACTACATGTTCACAGTAGAAGGTGATTCTGAGGTTGGAATTTGAAAAAGAAATGGAAACATAGGCTAATACTTATAATTTCTTTGTAGCAGGCATATTAACATTCCAGTAGAATTTTGTAACTAGATACTTTTTAATGAACCTACTTATTTGCAAAAGCTTTCTCAAGTAGGTTATAAAATAGCAGTTACTAAAGCACTGCTTTGTCCCTTTCTCCTTTGTTGTAATATTGTAACACATGCTAATGTAGGAGCACATTAGAAATTAATGACCCTCATAGTCAAAGTGAATAGATTGAACTCATCCTATTTGCTGTCAGATCTTTCCTTTCTTTACTACATCCTATGCCTTTTTATGATAATGATAATTCCAGTTAACTGTCCTAGTGTACTGAACTCTGGAATGTGAATTCATTCTCTTCATTTTCTCTCTCTCATTTGAGTCAAACAGATCTGGACTCATAATCTAGATTTGCCGCTTAGTAGCTTTGACTCTTAAGTATTATTTATCCTTTTTCTTTAGTTTGCTTATTTGCAAAATATGAGTAATAATATGACTCATTTCATAGACTTGTTGGAGAAGGCAAATAATGCAATTAATGCTATTGCTCAGGTAATGTATTTGTCATATAATTACCATTCCTAAATATGACTGACACTCTTTCTGAACTTTCAAAGGTGCATATTTCTTTTTATTCATACACTTAGTGTCCTGGTGTAGGACAGGTCTTCCTGACATCTTGGATTCTTATATATCTAATACAATGTATTGTTTCATTTACTTTTATTCTTAAAGTCTGGTTCTTATTTTATCTCACTCCTTTCAAAAACACTAAGGACTTCAAGATGTCCAGATAAATATAACTGAATACTCTTATCTTTTTTTTTTAGGATCCTCAGATTTTGGATTAATGTCCTTTACTGTCCTTTTTCATGTCAGTTTGCTTTTATCCAGTTGTGTATTCCTGGATAAGCCAGTATTCTTGGTTTACCCTCATAGTTTATTACTAGTATTGTGACATTTGATCCTCTAGGGTTCCTATCCCCAGGAACTTCTTTATCAGGTACAGTGGGCTTTGGAAAGTCAATTGACTTCTTTGGATTTTTTCTTGTTCTACTTAGTCTCAGTAGTTAATGTGTATAAGAAATATCTAGAGAATTTAAGTAATGTGCATGTAAGCTCTAGCTCTTTGCTCTAAGATTGTGGTAATATTTTAGATTTTTTAGAAATAAATTATAACATCATAAATCAATATCAGGTATATATTTCAAGGCACAGTAGTGTATATACATATATAATGTATGTGCACAGCAATACAATATATATGTACAAACATTATTCAAGACTGTGAAACATTTTCAAGTTTCCAGAAATTTTCATATCTTCCCCATTTATACCCCTAACAGAGGCAAGCACTATCCACATGATTGCACTCAAATTACTTCTAGAACAGGCTAGTTTATATGATTTTTGGCATTCCTTTTGGTTTTGGTTTTCTTGGGCTTCATATTTTCTAGAGATGGAGAAGTGTACTGAAGAAGTTCATACTGTCATTCCACAATTAGCTAATATGTAGAAATACCTTTTCTGCCCACACTTTACCTACCCCACCTCACCCACACAGGCAAAACTGGAGATCCTTTTTTTTCCTCCTGACTCTATATCTTTCTAAACTTTTATATTTCTTCTCCTCCTCCTCCTTTTCCTCTTCCTCTTTCTCTTCCTTCAGCTCCTGAGTGGTTCCTTTCTAAGTTAAGCTAGAAATACAGAACACAGACTAATTTGTGTATTTGTATTTTTCCTCTTTATTGAGTTTAATGGCACATTAGGTACATATTATGACCACATTTATGACTGAGAACATGTACCTGTACAGGCTATGTATTGATTGTCATTTTTTCCATTCCTCTGCCCTCCCTAAACTTCCACTTCTTATATGCACAAGTTTTGTTTCCACCATCAAATTTTTTCTTTTCCATCTTTGCTTTATTCTGCCTCCCCTTACTTATTTCCCTTGAACATTTTCTTATTTCACAATATCTATCATACATTCTAGTCTTCACTTACACTTTCAGTTTCTCATACTAGAGAAATGATATAGCAGACTACATACTAAATTTACTGATCAAATATTCCAAATTCCTCTGGCAAGTGTTCTTTTTCTTCTTTAAAATGCCTGATATGTAAGGCCAGATTAAATCACATTTATCTGCCATTTTCCTTTGCTAGACTGTGCTTCTAGAGGTTGAACTTTACATAATATTCTTTCGTATGTTTGCTAATTGTTATGCTTTTCAGGATAGTGAGGTATATTTGGCTATTTCCTTTATGACAATGTGTCAAAATCTAAGACAGCTGCCATATTTACACCAAGATTTTTTTCTTTTCTAGTCATTGGAGTCAGAACACCTAATGCTTCACTGGCTTTTTTTCTTTCAAAGACCTGATTTTGAAGGATACTATACCACTGAGAAGTGCAGCAATTATGGTGTAAATCAACTATATGGAACAATAATATATCAGTTATTCCCACTGGGACATGCAAAATGGCCTCTCATTCAGAGTCAGCTGAATGGACAAGCAACTTGTATCACCTCTTTGGCCCCATTCCTAGACATCACATGCTTGGTTTGTTGCCCTACTGTTTCTACCTTAAAAATATTAATCTTATTTTCAATTGTACTTACTTCCACAAATTGCCAAATCAGTTCTGTCTTTCTGGATGCAATGCATTTGCCAATGTCCCATTTTAACTTTTTTTCATTGATGTATCCTATAACATTATTGTTAATAGTGTATTTGATTGAACAGTTTTTGGTTTGTTTGTTTAGGATAACTTCATGAACAAACATAGTTTGGGGATCATAATTATGTACATGTTACAGATAAATAAACTAGGATTTAAATAAATTAATTGTCAAAGGTTCATAGCTTACTGGTAGCAAAAATAGGCCAGACAAAGCCTTCTTCCTTTAGCCTTCATTGGCTAAGGGTCTCCTCCTTTTCTCCTGGTATGTGTTACATCTGAAATTACTAGGGTTCAAGTTAAAGACTCCTATTAGATTCCTAGCTTTCTGGAGTTCCTTGTAGTCTTTTGTCCAGGCACCCTGATTCAATGTGGCACTCTTGAATTGCTGACTCATATTTAGTCCAGAGTTCCCCTATTTCCTCTGCAGGTCATTTACCCATAATTGCCTCAGCCTCTCTTATCTGATAATTGAAGTTTATTTTTTTTTCTTACCCTAAATGATTTACCCTGAGCTTGCATTTTTTAAAAAAGTCATCTCAGGTTAATTTTGAGAGAATTCCAATGTAATTTGATTTTCCTTCCTCAATTATGATTCTGATCTATAGCTAATCTTCACATCATTAAGGGTGTTTCAGTAATTGGGAAAAAAAATCTGCATGTTTTTTTCATTAAGTGCCCATCCAACTTGTGCAGGGATGCTACACTAACCTAAGTTGCTGAGATTCGCCTTATTTCACCCAAAGAGGTTCAGAGTAATTCCATGAAAATATGGCTTCATTTGCAATTATATTAGTCAGCATAAGGGAAATGGAGAGTGTAATGTAATGAGGTCATAATAGCCATCTTCATATGGTGAGCTCGAATGCAGGGTGCAGCTTCAACACTGGCGGTACCTTGCTAGCTGTATGGATGGATTGTGAGCCTTGTGAGCTGCCTTGTCTGGGGAACATTGTCCTCTGGTGATGCTGCTAACTCAGGATCTGCTTTCTGGAGAACCCAGGTTGAGACATATTTTTACCTGCTGACATTGTCTACTTCTGCTAATTACTAAATTCTGGAGGGTAGAATAAAGTGACTATCAAGAGGATTTAATTGCCCTAGCATGCATAATGTTGCTAGTTGAGAAACAGTGGCACTTCAAGCAAAATAGTACCACTGACACAGAAATACAATGACTAGGCACTTCCATCTCAGTCAATGATACTTGATCTTTCCCACTTATAAACTGAAAAGTTTAGGCATCCCCTCCCTCCCTTTCATATACCTCCACCTAATCAAGCTTCGAACTTCCACCTTCAGGTGTGTTCAAATGACTCCATTCTGTAATGTGTACACTGTATAGAGTACAGGGACACAGCACACCTGCATCATCAGTATACACACTGCAACCTAGAGAAGCATTGATTCTTAGCTGATCATTATAGTACACTAAAGCAGTCTATTTGTCCTCTTTCTAATCCACTTTTCCCACAGCAGTGAGATTGAGTTTTTAGTAACACATATCTAACCAGGCAGATCTTCTGGCTAAAACACTACGGCAGTTCTAGATTCTTTCACTCCATTTTTTTTTTTTCTTAAATGGGACTTAATGTCATCTATATACACTTTTGTCATTTACCTAGTTCCCCTTCTTCCTCTACCCAACATGAACCTCTTATCTTTATTTTGCTTTATTTTCTTTATCCTTTCATGCTTATAAGAGTAATAATGGCATCCAGTAGAGGCTCAAAAATTATGCACTGGAGGGGCTAGGGATTTAGCTCAGTGGTTCCATGGCCTGCCTTGCAAGCACAAGGGCCAGGTTAGATCCCTCAGGAACCACGTATAGTACTGGGTGTGGAGACTCACGTCCAGCAGCAATCAGTACCACATACCCCAGTGCTGGACGTGGTGGCTCATGCCTGTAATTCCAGCACTCAGGAGGCAGAGGCAGGAGGATTGCTGTGATGTGAGTTTGAGTCTGAGCTCAGGGCCAGCCTGAACTACAAAAAAGCAAGACTTTGTCTCAAAAAATAAAATAAAACAAATAAAATAAAATAAAATAATAAACTATGCACTGGAGAAATAAAAGAGACTTTGAGAAAACACTGATATGTAGCCCACCCTTCCTGATTTTAGACTCATTTTCCCCATAACCTAATGCATACTCCAGGCCATGGTTTCCTCGCTCAGGCTGAGACTGAACATCTCTGCTCACTCTTCTATTTTAGCTCTAGCTGGGACCCTAATTCCAAGTAGTCCCTGCCTTCCCCACTTTTCCCACTCTGCCCCTGTTCTGCTCTATCTTCAGCTGGACCACTCCAGGGGCAATTACGTCTTGATTTGGTGTCAGCTCAGCTCTCCTCATGCCTTTTGCCTGCCCTTTCCCTGTACCCAGGGTTGTTGCTCCACTCCGACCAGGCTGCTAGTCCAGATTCCACTGTTTCTGTTCCCTTCATAGGCCAATCCCTCCTTGCAAATCATCACAAACTCTTTGAATCCAACAGAGCTCAGTGTGTACCTGGCTGAACTGCCTATGGTGACTAAGTCAGGGTCGTGTCTCCTTCTGAACACAAAATATTTCTTTCAACCTGAGGTTCGTAAGGCCTCAGTATACTGTATAAAGATAAGTCCTTGTTTCATAAAAATGTAGCTCACATATTTGTGCTTCCTGGATCTGGCTGAGTTTAGGGGGAGAATATAATTTATCAGTCCTCAAGGAAGGACTGAGCAGAATTTGAATTATTCCCACGTGTCTTCTCATTTTAAAACTTAGACATTCACTTTGAAGTTAAGAAAGATGGCAACATGCAGTGGGAAACACAGTCCTAATGGCAGAAATGGGATGCGGAGCACAACTGTGGTTGGTATTTTCTGCACCTCAAATGCTTCATTGCAGTTGTCACAACCCTAAGGATTTCATCAAGATTAATAATGTAAGGAAAGGGCCATCTTTAAAAGAACTGAATGCATTCATGTGTGTGTTAAATCTTTATACATTTATACAGGAGAAAAGCTACTGATATGCACAGTTCAAGTACCCTCGGAAAAGAGATTAGATGAAGACAAACAAATTTTTGAGAAGTTTAAGGAGATAATATTGGCCTGGAAAATTACCATAGATACATGGAAAATAAATGAAATGTAGTTGCTAGCTAAATGAACAAATAGAGTTCTTGGTAAAGCAGATGAGATTTTGATCTTGGTGAGCAAAAACAATAAAAATCTTAGAAAACTTAATGACCTTGATTTGGCAATGGATTCTTAGCCATGACATCAAAAACACAAGCATTAGAATAAAAAAATAAACTGGACTTCATCTAATTTGAAAACTTCTGAAGATAAAGCTCATTATCAAGAATCATTTCTTTGGTTTGAGAAACTGAAGGTGTAAATAAATTCTAAAATGTATGAAAGGTACTGTGAAATTGGAAGAAAATGTTCAAAGGAAGAAGATGGAGGTAGGAGTTAAAGAAGGGAAAGAAAAAATTTAATAAACAATACTTATTTATATAAGGGGTGGGGAGTTGTGGGAAGGGCAGAGAAAAGGGGAAAAACAAGAACCAAGATACATCACGTACTGGTACAAATTCTCAATGTTGAATATGGTTATAATGTATATATAAAATGTACCAATAAAATCAATTAAAAAAGAATTTGAAAATAAGACATGGAATAGGAGAAAATATTTGCAAATTTCATTGCTGATACAGATTTACTATTCAGACTACATAAAGAACTCTTACAAGGTAACAAGAACAAAAGATAATCAGTCTAATTAAATCCTTATAGACTTCTGGATTAAAGGTATCTGGCCTGCCTTTGGCACAGGAAGCAAAGTTTAAGAGAAAGTCAATGACCCAGGGAGCGCGAGACTGCTGCTCAAATGGGAGCTGGAGTTAGAGCCCGAGTGCTCACTAGTGGTACTGCGAATGGTTTCCTAGCATGGTGCAAGATTCTCTGGATGCTGTGAGCAGAAAAAGCCAATTGTGGCCACAGTGCTGGGTAACAGAGGATTTGACAAGTGACTGTTTCTCTTCCGGCTTGAAAGAAGCAAAATGAGCTCAGGCCCCACGGGGCCCTTTCCTGCTGAGCGCTGACACTTCCAGACTTTGTTTCTATTTCTAAACCAGCCTTTGTGAGACTGGGAGCAGATTGTCCCAGGAGGGTTCCGTGGTGGTTTGGTTACCTTCTAGGCTGCTGCCGCTCCCCCAAGCCCTTGAGTGTCTCTGCTGCAACCAGTAAGCTGGGGGTGATTCCTATTCACACCCAAGTTCAGAGACGACTAAGTGAGCTTAGCCTTAGATATTCTAGGGGGTGGGAAGGAGAGTGAATCTGTGATCCTCTACAAGGAATAAATGTTTATGGCTTTGTCAAAGATTTCAAGTGAAAATATACATATATTTAAAACTCTGTGTAACTGTAGTATTTGAAGGAAAGACTAGATCAACACAACATTTTGTGTTTTAATAAGATACTCAGTGATCTGTACTTGCAATCACGTTAAAGAAACACTTGGTGAAACACATGTAAGAAATTGATGATCTAGGAATTTTTTTTTTTTTTTTGAGACAAGGTCTTGCTTTTTTGTAGTTGAGGCTGGCCCTGAACTCAGCCTCAAACTCATAGCAATCCATCCTTCTGCCTCTGCTTCCCAAGTGCTGTGATTACAGGCATGAGCCCCTACACCTAGTACTGTGTTATATTGGTTCAGATTGCTGGAGGGCATGAGTCTCCATGCATAGCATTATTATATGTGCTTACTGGGGATCGAACCCAGGCCCTTTTACTTGCAAGGCAGTCACCAGAACCACTGAACTAAATCCCCAGTCCAATCCAGGAACATTTTTGGAGAAAAAAACGTTAAAGTTGTTATAATTGTTCTCATTTTGATGAGGAGGTATTGTCATAAAGCAATTTTTTTTGTTAAAATGTCTAGGAATGACAGTATTAATTTAATTCAATAACTCTGCCAAAATGTACTAAAAATGTTTTGTAAAGTTGTACTGTCATATGGCATCATAAAAGGCATGGCTTTTGCCCCCAAATCCCTCATTTTTGTGACAGTAAAAGAAAAAAAAATTGTGGATTTGGAGTGTAAATTCTAAAATCTATATTTGAACTCTGTTTCCTGCCCTGCTATGTGCTTCTGCTTCCCAGTTTAAATATTAATCATGTGTTCTCTCTGTTAACATACAGGGGGTATCATCAATGTGACAATGTTGATGAAAACTATAAATACTGAAATTTATTTTTGTGCTGGTAGACCTAGCTTAATTATTTTTTCCTTTGTTCTCATGATAAGATAGAGAACAGACATTCATGGTCCTTCTTAAAATGTTTTTCCACATATACATACATGTGTGTGTTGTTTGTGTCCATGTGCATACACGTGGCACGATTCTGAAGCTCGAAGCATATTATGGAGTTAGTGCTAGCAACATTCTAATGTTTATTCACACTTCTGGATCTTCACACTGAATGTTTCTATGCTAGCACGTGGTTGTAATGTTTTCCAAGCACTCTGCTTGCGGTTATAACCCCTTGCATTGGCCTTTTGCTCACATGTTGTCTCTGTCTCTGCTCCAGTCTGGAAGACACAGTGGGAACCGTTTCATTTGTGATACCATCCTGCGCAAGCCCTGGGACTGTTTTTTTTCTACATCAGGCACACAGAGCTAATTTTGTCATTAACATTTAAGGAGACAACCAGTGGCATTTTAAATGAAACACAAATTAGACAACTCTTCTGTTTTTAGCTACTCCTTTCTCCCACGTGTGAAAAGAAATCACTATCAAATAACCCGTCTCATTATTTCTTCTAAAACTCCCCAAACATTGTCATTATTCTTTCAAACTCTCTATTTCTAGCCCCTTTGGCAAAACTTATGCCCCTTTTGGAGCAACAGTGGGGAAAAAAACTGAAGCATGGTGTAGTTAGAGAAAAAAAAATGGTCTGAAGCACAATGTTCCCTTAGTGTTTGCTAGGTCCAGTGCTTCCACTCTGTGGCTTCTACTGTTAAGTCTGCAAATCTACGCTGCACTTGGACAGCTTTACTCACAGTGAGTAATCAGCAGGATTTAGTTGATCAACTGGGTGGTGAAGGAAGGCTTTACTTAAGTCATGCTTGAAGAGTATGTTCTTTCTTTGGTTTATATTTTAGATAGCTCTCATTTTATTAATTCTTAAGTACATGCCAAGTGTTTTGCTCAGCACATTAAACACATTCTCTCATTCAATAACTCATACCCTGTAATCCTAGGAGGTAGTGACCCATCTACAAGCTAATTTACCAGAAAGGGAACATATTGGAATATGTTAAGAAATAGTTAGGTTTCCATGCTGAGTATGAATTCATTAAATATTAATTAATTTAGTCTCAATTAATTAATGAAATACATTAAAACATATGTTTTATTTCATCAGGCAAACCTCCCAGCATGAAACTAGCCAGTAGTTATTGAGCATCTACAATTTTCCAGGCACTGTGATGTAAATTTAAATAATCACTTCATTTGATTTTAACAATTAGCTAATGTAAGAATGTATTATTAGTAGTTCTCATCTAGGGGATGTAGAAATGTTTAAGAATAAACTTGAGAGTAGAGAGCACAGGTCAAGGCAGGCTGTGGTCAGAACTGAGTGCGCAGCCCCCACGGTCTGCCACTTCCAACCTGTTTGGTAGCTGGTCTGTGGATCAGCACACTTGTTGGAGTTACCCTCTGCTGGTTAAGTTCTCCCTGCACATCCTTGAACTCACTTTTCAGTGTGGATGATGAAAACTAACTTGTACAGTTCTCACCAGACTACTATAGTCTGTGTGGCCTCTCGTGTATTGGAGTAGAAGTCTTCTAGGAAAATTATTCTCACTAAAGCTTAGTGTCCTGCTTTATTTAGCACTTAATACTGTAATGTAGAGTTTACTATGTTTTGAAAAACTCTGAGTGAGAAGCCTTTTATTAGTTGTTGAAGTGTTTATGAAGTAAGTACATCATAGTTCTCCACTTCTTTATTATTGACCAAGTATTGGTGCTTTTCTTGTTATTTTATAGAAGGTCATAATAGGCATCTCTTCATAGAGAAGTAATACCACATTCCTAGTTCAGGTAGGATGCATAAGAAATTATCTAGAAATAACTTTGAGGTTTGGATATTTTAGGGTACTTTGATCCACATTACCAAACTACTTTTTAAATGATCTCATCCAGTTTCTACCACCTACACCAGGCTCACTGTGGCTTCTTATCAAATATAGACTTAAAATATAAGAGCCATTTCCTAATTACATGGACAAGAAGTCAGTCACATTATTAAAATTTGTATTTGTTTGATTAGTAATTATGACACAAAATGATTTTTTTTCCATATTGGCAACCACTAATTCTCTTCATGCAATAATTTTCAACTCTTATCTTTTCTCCCTAGTGAGATATTTTTAACCATATTTTTTATTACTTTAAAATTTTTATTGCACATATTTATGGGGTATAACGTCACAATCTATTAATTTATATAGTGTGTAGTGATGAAATTGGAATAGTTAATATTATCCTATTTATTAAAAATATTGCACTTATTTATGTGGCAGAGTGTGGCATTTCAATACCTGTATAACATGTTCCAACAGATCAGGGCAATTAATGTTTTAGGTCCTATTCATTACTCTTAGAGTCTTCTAGTGATTCATAAATATATAATGGGTTTGTTTTGTGAACTAAAGTCATCCCACCATCCTGCACAGGACTGGAGCTGATTTTTTCCATTGACTTGTGTTTTGGTACCTGATAGCTAACCTTCCTCTAGCTCCCCTCCTCCTCACCCATCTCAACTTTGAAGAATCATCACTAAATATGTCAAATGGAAATTAAAAATAAATTCAAATATGAAGCTCCAGATTCTCCATTGCTGGACACCAACTTTCTCCCACAGTTACTCACCCTAGGAGGCAGCTGGCTACCTGTGGCCTCCCTTGTTCCCCTTGGAGGAGAGGAAGAGCTGGGCTTCTGACTTTGGCATCTTGGAATCTGCCCAATGAGAGTCCCACTGCCTTGTCTGTATGTCTTGCTTACTGAAGAATTCAAACCTTTGCCACATTTCTTGTCAATATCAGTTGTTCTTTCTTAGTGGAGCAGAAATAGAAACAAGTATCTTGATGCAACTAATGGAGGAGAAGAGCCCTTCAACAATAAAAGACGGACAGAAAAGTCAATGCTACAAAAAGTCTTCAGAGGAAGGTCAGAGAAAATAGCCACCCCCCTCACTAAAGTGAAAGGTAATAGAGTTTGTATTTCACCTTATATAACATAATGCATTGTTCACTTAAAGGTAAGTGGTACATCACTGACAGTAATGTATCAGTGACTCATTAATAAGAAAGTGTGGGTCACATATTGGATACCCTACTGGCAAACAATCACAGTTCCCATCTACTCTATTTTCTTACTGAAGAAGAAACTGAAGTTTATGAGAAATATACAGTGGCTCTGTTTCATCTAAAAGATACTCTAATCAAGTTTCCAGATTTCAAGTCACTGAAAATATACCATCATCTCTCTCTTGCCCAAAACAGTTCAAACAGAAATATTTTCTGATTAAAATCATAGAGCTAGTAAGATGATTATTCTGCTTAAAGGATGTTTTGCTTGTGTGTTTTAGGGTTCTTCACAGAAGGAGAATACAATGTGTCTTTACAAACATAGAAAGATTTATTTTAAGCAACGGGCTCAGAGAAATGTAGAGATTTGATGGTATAAATTCTGCAGGGGAGGTGGAGGGCAGGTTAAAAAACAACAACAATAACAAAAAAACAAAAACAAAACCAAAAAAAAAAAAACAAAACAAAACAAAAACCCCAGCTGCAGTTCTCTGATGGCAGACAGACAGAAGAATCCCTCCTTTCCTCGTGGAGCCTGGTCTCTGTCTGTCAAGGCCCACACCTGACTGTCTTTGGGTCCTCACACATCGCAGGGATTGACCCACTCTCCTCAAAGTCCAATGATTTAAATGTTAATCTCATCCAAACTCATCTTCACAGAAACATCTAGAAGAAGTTTGGACCAAATATCTGGCATCACAGTTGAGCTAATTTAACTCATGGAGTAGTGACCACTCTGAAAACTGGATTAAACTAAATTCAACTCACTTTTAGAATTTTGTTAGGTCAGAATTATTTCAAACAGGATTTATCTCACTCACTAGTTTCCTGACAGCTTCTTCTTTTCCTGGTCCTGATTCATCTTTGATTGTCCTTTTGGTTGTGAAAACATTCTATTAACTTAAATAGTTCAAAGATGAATGATAACTATATATTGAAATGGAAATACATCAATCACATATCAGAAGCAATTGGAAGTTGAAGAAATACATATTTACACTTTTTCTAAGTTAGAGTTTATTGCTAGTATTTCTCTAATCATTCTTGTGCATGTCTTATGGAACAGATGATATACATTTCTGTTAGATAAACATGCAGTGAGGTTAATTTAAATAACGTCTGTATCTTCAGCTACAGCAGATAACACAAAAATTATTTACTGAAGCTAATTTGCTAATTTCTATTTTTCCCAGCAGTATATGAAATTCTTACCTCTTCACCAGCTTGACCACACTTAATATTGTGAGATGATTTCAGTTTCAACCACGGTCAAGTCTGGCAGCTGTGCTACTGGTATTTCATTGCAAGTTCAGCACTTTTACATTTAGTTACCGATTCATGGGTTGTGAATACTTAGTGCCTAAGAAGCACTCTGTTTTCACCATTTATGTTATGTTTTTTTCTTTTTTGGTACTTGCAATGAGTTTTATTATTAATATTTTTACCATTTCCCTATCGTTCCCTTCTTCCTTTTCTTACTTACAGGGGCTTTGTTTCCATTTTATCTTATCCTTTTCATTTTATCTTTCCCTCTTTATGCCCTTTCCCATTCAAACATTGCCTTCCCATTTCACAATAGCTATTATATATTTTGGTCCTTATTTACACTTTCATTTTCCTACAACGTGATATTTACATATGTGTGTTCAATTTATTTCATTTAAGAATGTATTTCCAGATGCATTCAATTAGCTATAAATGTCTCGAGTAAATTCATAGCTGAGTAGTACTCCATTGTATAAAAAAACCCACATCTTTTTTACCCATTCATTATTTGATGAGAATTAGTGATGTTTTCAAGATTTAGCTATTAAAAATTGTGCTGCTATGAACATGGGTGTGACTATATCACAGTGGTATGAAACTTTTAATTCTCTATAGACCATATCATGAAGGAATAGTTGAGCCAAATGCAGTCTCTAGGTCTACTTTTTGAGGAATCTCCACACTGATTTCCTTAGCAGTTCCACCAATAGCAGAAAAGGATTCCTTTCCCCCACAGCCCTGCCAGTATTTATCAGTTGATTTCATCAGAGTAGTCATTATTTGTAGAGTGAGATTGACTCTCAGCATTGTTTCAACTTGCTTGAATTTATTTCTTGAATGATCAGTGATGTTTAACATTTTTCATGTATTTATTTGCTATTTATACTTCTTTGCCTGAGAAATGTTATGTTCTTCTAGATGTCCATTTTTGAATTGGGCCTTTAAATTTGGGGGGTTAGAGTTTTTTAAGCTCTTCATATATTCCTGATATAAATCTTTTGTCTGAGAAATAGTTAGGAACACTTTTCTTATTCTCTTGGTTGTCTTTACCTGTTGTTGATTTCTTTGCTGCGTAAATTCTTCTTTCACTGTGAAATCAGGAACAAGACAAATTCAATATAGTTCTGGAGCAATTTATACAAGATAAAGAAATAAAGAAAATAGGAAAGGAATAATTTAAATTCACTTTATTAGGAGGTTACATGATTTTTTTTTTTTTTTTTGAGAGAGGGTCTTGCTTTTGTACTTCAGGCTGGCCCTGAGCTCACTATGTAGCCCAGGTGAGTCTCGAACTCACTGCAATCCTCCTGTCTCCCAAGTGCTGGGATTACAGGTGTGAGTTGCCACACCCAGCAGTGTGATATGTGGTACTGATGACTGGTGGGTATGAGTCACCACAACCGGCATTGTGATATTTTGTTAGCAGGGATTGAACCCAGGCTCTTGCACTTGCAAGACAGGCACCAGAACCACTGAGCTAAATCGCTGGCCCAATTACATGATATTCTACATAAAAATTTTCAAAAACTCTACCTAGAGACTCCTAGGTTTAGTGACCAAATTCTGTTGTGTAGCTGGGTACCTGAAAGATCAATAGCACTCTTGTATACAAATAATGAAATTACTGAGAAGGAAATTAGGGAAACCATGCTTTTCCCAATAGCATTAAAAATGAAGTGTCTAGGAATCAATCTAACAAAGGAAGTAAAAGATCTTTACAGTGGAAACTACAATACTCTTTTTTTTAAAATCTTTATTGGTACATTGCATACACGCACCATGATTGCACTCCATAATGGGGATTTGTACCAGTATAAGACACAACTTAATTTTCATTTTTTCCCATAGCTGAACCCACCCTACCGCCCACCCCATATACATAAAATTTGTTTCCTTTTTTTTGTTATAATCTCATTATTTATTCCCCTTCACCCTATTTTACATTGAGCATTTTCTATTTCACAATATATAACATATAATTCTAGTACTCATTTACATCTTTATTTTCTCATACCAGAGAAAAGATGCGATATGTACCTATCTGTGACCTATTTATTTTACTTATGAGGATATCCTCAAGGTATGTACAATACTCTTAAAAAGGAGATCAAAGAGGATATTGAAAACAGAAAGATATCCTTTGCTTGTGGGCAGGAAGGGCCAATATAAAAATGGCCAAACTTGCAAAATTGCTATACAGATTTAATGCAAATCAAAATCGAAATACTGATGGTATACTTCATAGAAGCAGAAAAGACATTCTTAAAATTTATTTGGGTACTGAAAAGACCTGGAATAGAAAAAACTGTTCTGGGCATCAAAGGCAAGGGGGAGGGCATCAGAATCCTTGACCTGAAATTATACTGTAGAGCTGCTTTATAAAAACAGTATGGTACTAGTAAAACAACAAGCCCAAGAATCAGTGGAACAGGATAGAAGATGCAGAATCAACTTCAAACATACTCATCCTCCTTGTCTTTGACAAAGGGGCCAAACCCCTTCACTGGAGGAAAGATGGCATCTTTAATAAATGGTGTTGGAAAAACTGCTTTTCTGTATGCCAAAGAATGAAACTCAATCCAAGTCTCTCACTATACACTAAACTAAGATAAAATATTAAATATTAAAATAGAACCACTAAATCTACTGGAAGAGAGAATAGGTAGAACACTCGAAGACATAGATGTAGGCAAAGACTTTATGAACAAAACCCTGACTGCATAGGAAATATTATGAAGAATCAACAGCTGAGATCTCATCAGTTTTGACTGTTGATTTCAAAGACATTGTCTTTGACTTGCTGATTAAAACATTGACCAAGCTTGGAGGAGAGGACTGTATAGAAGGAGGAGCATGTCATTTGTCTTTAGCTCTTAGAGACTATTTCTATGAAGATTTGATGATGTTGCTGCTCTGCCTACCTTTATGGCTCTTGTACCTTTTCATTTGGAGTTCAGCAATCACAAAGAAATTAAAATGATGGATATGAAATGGAAATTTTCTGGTTCAGATACAATTACACCTTTTTCAGTGGCTTATTTTTTTATTTGTAGTAAATATTCATTTAGCAGCCTCAGGTAGCAGAACTAATGATTATAATTTTGTCTTGAACAAAGGAGGAGACAAATACTGTAATTATATAAAATACAAATCAAATCACCTAATTAAGTAGAGAAAGAAAATTTGCAATAATTACCTCAATAATTGAGGTATGGGCCAGTTAACAGTGCACAGTAAAAGGACTCATAATTTTAAGAAATACACCACTGCCTGAATTACCAAGAGCTAAATATAATAAACAAGTGCATTTTTACTAAAAAAATACCAGCTTCATCTGTACTAAATTAAACCCAAATGACTCTGCAGGTGTTGGATTGCAGACTTTGCTCTCTATATTTCTTCACAGAATAGAAAAAAAAAAGTACTTTAATTATTTGTTCTAGTTAAAAAGAACATTAATACTTAATTGTGGAAACTTAAATACTTCGTTGCTCATATCCAAACTCCAGGAAGCCTGTGCAATTACAGGCCATGATATCTGCATTATGTGCAAACAATCACTCCTCAGTCATTTGGTTCATATGATTTTTGTTAGCATTGTGGCTGACACATAGTTTACTTTGAATGTTCCAGTTGTTTCCAGTGAGGGCTAACTCTGCCTGCTGAGAAGTCTATCAGAAATAGAAATTATGTCTTCCTGCTCTATTCTCTTTCTATGCCTATGCCATGGGGTTGAAGCAATGATCAGTTGTACATGTGTTATGTTGTGTGGGTTGTGTGTGTGTGTATGTGTACATATTGTGTCACAATCTGCCTTGTTCTAGGAAAGATTAAAGGGCTCATTCATAGCCCTGTGTAATGCACTAACCAGCTTGGATTCTCATCACATTTTGATATTTTGTCATAAAATATTGATAAAAGACACAACTGTCAATATAGCTCAGTCAAATAAAATTCTATGTGAATAACTAAAACACTTTTTTTCTAAAAAAAACCCAGAGACTCTCTTTAAATTGTCAAAGAAAATTTCCACTGAACACTCTCACCTCTTCACGTTCTCCTGCAGGTCCACGGGGGGTTCCCTGGCTCTGGGCCTTCCTCAGTCTTGTCTACTGTTCTGTGGTGCCCACAGCTCCATGTTCACTGAGGAAATGGCTAAATATAAGAAATTTCAACTAATTTATTTATTTTCTACCTCAGACTCTTCCCATATCTTCTCCCTGCTTTGGCTTGATATTACTCCTTCTCCCTTACTTCCCTCCACATCTTGTTCTTTAGTGATCTTTTCTACCACCAGTCACTCTTTCTTCATCCAAGACCTTCCAGTTCCTAAGTCATAGCCACCCTTCGGCCGCTCAGTGGAAGTCTTCTTTTCTTGGAGGATGACATTCCCTTCAATTTCCCACACTGTTTCAACTTCCACTCCTCGCTATAGATATATATCCTACAGCTTTGTTTTTCTTTTTAAAATTTTCTCTTTCAACAATTTCTTGTGACTTCTTATTCCAAACAAAGGGTTATTTTTCAATTCCTAGCTTTTCTGAATTTTCTGCAAACAAACAAGGTATATGAAATTATTTTCCCATTAAAGTTTATTCCCTTTTTAGTTTCCCTAAATAGTACCATCCTCTTCAATCTTTTCCTATTCCATTTGCCTCTACTTTCTTTTTCTCCTTCACCGTATATTCACTCATTTTCATAGTCCAGTGGAAAGGACATGGATTAAGAGGACAGCTGAACCCTAACCCCAGACTTGTATTAAGACATTTCTCTAACTGAGGTTGCTTTATTGCTGTGATTCTATGTCTTTGGACATATATTATGTTCTAAAAGATTCCTTCCAGATTTCTCAGCTGCTACCATGATTCTGAATTCTGTTCCTATTATCTTCTAATATGATTTATGAATTGTTCCCTGAAATAGGTTTTCATCACTGGTGAAAGGTGAATATTATAGAATGAAGTAGGTGATAGGAATCATCTCTCAAGATCAAGTTGATGAGAACAAGTGTGTCATGCAATGGTGAGAATGTGCACATCATCTGTTGGGATGGTGTTCCATATGGCTCATGTTCTCAACCTCAAGTGATGGTCAGGCAAGGCTGAGCCATGGGGGCAGCATCTGGACCAGTCAAAGCGCTTCTTCATTGAAAACAACATTTATTCCTCAGTTTACTTCTGCTGTTGAAAGCAAAAATTCCACATCTGTTTTTTTGGAGTTGGTGTGAGGATTACGTGCGATACTGTTTGTGAAGGATTGAGCACGGTACTTGGAAGAGGAACAGCAAATAATTTTTAGTGCTTTCTCTGTGACACTAAGGAAATATGTTCTCTCTTCTGTGGTGGTCTGTCTACATAGTCACTAAAATATATCAGCAGTGTGAGTTTTGGTTCACCTGGTTTGCAAAAGCAAGACAGTAAACTGGTTCATTAAAAAAGCCAGCGCCTTGGGAGAGGTAGCCAAACTATTTATCCAGGACCACTACTCTCTTACATTTTAAAATGAGTGGGAAGAAACCACTGATTTTTTAAAATCCAGATCTTTATTGGTATATTATGAATACACACTATTGGTTTGTTTTAATAACAGCTCCTTTTGAGAGTTAGGTCTAAAATTATTCTCTGAAAAATGCATATCTGAACTTTGGAAGTTATTCTAGACTGTCTCTGTGGAAAGCGTAAAAAAAAAAAAAAAAAAAAATCATCCTTGTCATTCTCCAGAGGGCCACCGCCTCCCTGCAGTGAAATTCTTTGTTTTATATCAGATCATGCTGGCTGGGAAGATAATCTTTGTGATTGCTCCTCTATTTATTTCTCCTGCAAATTGCTGCCGGGACACCTCCATCCTGGGCAGTGAATCATTATTTTATCACATCACAAATATCAGCCGCACCTAGCTCATTTCATTTAACTTACAAAGAATGAAATATAAAGGGGACAGAGTTCAAACTTCAAACTGAGCATTCAGCATCCCCAGAACTTCTGCAATACGTACAATGTTGTTACATGGGGAGACTGAGCCATGATTTGCAGTGCGGGCCAGGTGCCTCTCTGACTTCCTTAAGTTAGTCTGAAAGAAATTGCTGCTCATGTTGTGCAGTTATGTGTGAATGACAGAGATGAGTGGAGCGGCTGTGCCCATTAGGTCCCCAGGACCAACTCCTTAGGAAGCTGGACACTAAACAGCTCCGCAACCGTTGTCCCTAAAGATGATTATATTGCTCTGTATCCCCCCGCCCTAAACCCCATGATGACAGTAAATGAGCATATGCTGCAATCTGAAGTCCCTTACCTTGTTTAACCACTCACCTGGTGCTCTCTTCCATCCTGTAAGGCAGAAGAGGTTGGCTTGTGCCCTTTATATCAGATGAAAATACACAGCGACAAGAGGCAGCAGAGCAACCTGTTCACATTCACAGCACTGAAGTGCAACACTGACAGCAGATCTCCATTTTCGAAGCTGCGGATTCTCCCATTTATATGGAAAAAAATTTCCCATTGTTTTAAAGAGACTCTGCAGAAAACCAGCTTCTGTAAAAAGTCTTCTACAGAATCGTAATGCTATCATGAGATCCCTTTGGTCACTCCCCCTTCAGTCTGTGTTCTTCAATCACAAGACATTCAGGCCATCACACAGACTTGGCCACACCACCTTGCTCCGTCTGTCTCTATTCTGTTCTTCCTGGAGTGAGCAATGAATCCTGTTCAGCCCTGTGGTTCTCAATGAATGAAAGGCTGAACCAAAGGCAGAGTGGCTTAGTGAGTTTCCTATCTCAGGACATGGATTTCTTTTATGACATGAACTTTCAGATGAGCAGCCTATAACTTCATGTGTGAGGCTTGGAAACCCCAGGGAGAGCATGGGATCAGCTTGAGTATAAGCCTGGCCCAGCTGACCCAGGTAATGAGCTCCTGCCCCTGGGCAAGCACAGTTCCTTTCCATGGCTCCATCCTTTTGCCTCCTCCTTCCAGCTACTCCCAGAGCATTGTCGAATGGTCCATAGTTGCCTGGAAACTGATCAAAGAGCTTTGTAAGTCTTTTCTTCCTGTGTTTAACTTCTTTATTGGGAAAATTAGAAAATTTAACTCTGAAAGTCATTTGATGAGCCTGTTTTGTCCATAGTGAACTCTTATTTCAAATACAATTTAATGTAGGTTTCCAGTGCATGAAACATATAACCATGATGCTCTGCTGATAGGAGAGACAAGAGCTCAGATGGCTCCTTTTTTCTTTTTAAATTGTGAAATAGGTACATTTTATATACATATCATGATCACACACAGTACTGACAATTTGTACCATTATATGACATGACTTGATTCTCATCTTTTTCCACATCTCTACCCACCCTCCAATCCCACCTCCTATATACCTAAGCTTTGTTTCCCTTTTTTTTATTACCATCACAATTTTTCTTTCCCCTCATTACTTACCCCTTCTCCCATTTCCCTTTGAATAGTTTCTATTTTGACACTCTTAGGTCCTTTGAGGGTTTGTGATAAGCTTAGAAGTTTCAAAAATACAGGAAAGACCTTGCATATAAAACTGGGGTTTCAAGACCTCTTAGTCTTTACCAATAAGTATTTTGTTTCCCTATTTATTCTCCATCGTTATTTTTTATGTTGCATTATCCTAGGTATGTCTTTTTATTCTATCTCTGCTTCAGTCTCTCTCTGTCTCTCTTTTTTCCTTTTTTAGAAAAGAGTTATGTCCTCAGTAGAAGGGAGGAGGTGAAAGAAAAAAAATTGCGATGGTAACAAAAAAAGAGAAATAAAGCTTATGTATATAGGAGATGGGGGGTTGCAGGGTGGGTAGGGGGATGGGAAAAAAGAGAATCAATGTGTCATATATTGGTACAAATTGTTAATGTTGAATATGATTATGATATGTATATAAATGTACCTATTTCACAATAAAATTAATTTTTAAAAAAGAGGGAAAAAGAAAAAAATAGTTTGTATAACGGAAAGTGATTTTTCCTGAGATTTTTGTGCATCTATTTATTGAGCTCCTTTTCAATGGAGAAATCAGAGACTAAAGCTATTGGAAGACTGTTTATTCTCCATGTGTCTATAGATACAAAATTCACAGTGCAGTCACTGTAACATAAGATAAAAGTGACAAGGAATCAATGGAAAAGAAATCTGCTGTAGGAAAAGTGTTGATGAAGACATGGAGAGAGAGGAAGTGGTTCCTTCTAAATCAGAGGTAGCAAATTTTGTCTAAATGGCAAATAATTGAGAAGGTATAAATTCCACACATATGATAATTTCTTTCTTTCTTTCTTCTTTTAGGTTTTTTGAGACAGGGTCTTGCTTTGTGGTTCAGGTTGGTCCCGAGCCCAGCCTCCAACTCACATCACAGCAACCCTCCTGCCTCTGCCTCCCGAGTGCTGGGATTATAGGCATGAGCCACCACGCCAGGCACTGAGGTATGTGGTGCTGGTTGCTGCTGGGCATGAGTCTGCACGCCCAGTATTGTATGTGGTGACCGGGGATCGAACCTGGGTCCTTGCACCTGCAAGACAGGCACCAGAACCACTGAGCTAAATCCCTGGCCCACATATGATAATTTCTAAATACTGAGTTATACCTTAAATGAGATGAGTGGGGCCAAGGATTTAGCTCAGTGGCTCTGGCATCTGCCTGGCAAGTACAAGGTCCCAAGTTCAATCCCAGTAACCACATACTTAATGCCAGGCATGGTGACTCATGCCAACTAGCAATCAGTACCACACACCACAGTGCCAGGTGTGGTGGCTCATGCTTGTAATCCCAGCACTTGGGAGGCAGAAGCAGGAGGATTACTGTGAGTTTGAGGCTAACTTGGTCTACATAGTATGTTCAGGGTCAGCCTGAACTACAAAGTGAGACCCCATCTCACACACACACAAAAATAAAATAAATAAATAAATAAATAAATAAATAAATGAGGCATATAGACTCAGGATGTGTAATTTAGCAACTTAATGAGACTTTGTCTAAAAACATGGAGGGCTGGAGTTTGGTGGGAAGGCCTTGACTTTGATACCTGCTCTGTAAATAATATAAAGATGTAAGTATGAATGTGACTGCTTCTGTATCTCAAAATCTTTCCAGCCCTTTTGTAAGGTTTCTTCTTGTTCTCCATCAGATTCTTATATGGACTTCCTCCATGTCATATGAATTGGTCAACTTTATTGGTCACTATATCAAATAGAAGCCAACCTCACATTTCCTTAATATCATTATGGTCTGAGAAGGCTCTTCCTTTATGGTTCCAGGCCTATAAATGGAGTTTCATAGCATTTTAATTAACTCAGCTATTCCTTCCTACAACACTCAAGAGCAGGACTTTGCAGGTTTATATAGTTTCCTTAATTACCATGATGAGGGATGATAAAAATTCTGATATAGTAACAAGTCAGGAGGCCACATGCAATCAGCTCCAAAAGAAATGCGAGTTCTGTGTTGGCTCCATGAGGCACATTATCATCAGGAAATTCAGGAATCACCTGACTAAAGAGCGAAAATGTAAGAAGGTAGACAATTTTATCTGTCTCTTCTTGGGTGCTCTTCTCTAGAGGTGGCGGTAGTTTCTCACCTCCAGCACCAGTTACATTCTGGGTCAGATAGTTCTTGGTTTTGGGAAAATTCTCTGTGCATTTTGTGGGATGTAGCTGAGCATCTCTTTAGATCCCAGTAGCATTGTTCCTCTACTTATGATGAGGAGAAATGTCCCCAGATGGTGTCAAATGTTTCCCAAGTCCACAAAACAGCTCCTGGCTAATGTCGAGAAATAGGAGAATTAAGTATGTGACTTTGTTTAGACTATTGAGGCTTAAATCCAGGATTTTGGTTGGAGATATGACCTTGGGCACATTATTTGAACTCTCATTTACCATAAATGTAGAGTCAGATCTTCATTTGAAAGTCAAATGAGTCTGATGCTTAAGAAGTACTCAATAAATATGAGTTATTATCCAGTTTAGCATTGTTTTCTAGAAGGACTGCATTTTATAGAGCTACTTATCCAAAGGCAAGAATAACTAGATATACAACCCAGGGCCAGGAAGTTGTCATCCGTGTCTGATGTGGTAAAGGACTGCTCCATCTCTGGGTCATACATAGGGTGCACATTTTGCTCTCTTGACTGTCACTGTGGCTATGGACAGCCTTCTTCATACATCAGTGTTCTCCTTTTGAAAATGATATCACTGGGGGCCGGGGATTTAGCTCAGTGGTTCTGGCACCTGTCTTGTAAGTGCAAGGGCCTGGGTTCGATCCCTGGTAACCACATACAACAATAGTGGGCGTGGTGACTCACCCCACCAGTAATCAGAACCACATACCACAGTGCAGGATCCCCAGTGGCTCACACCTGTAATCCCAGCACTCAGGAGGCAGAGGCAGGATCACACACAGCTATTTTAAAGAATAAAACATCTTGTAAAAACCTGAAAAACAGACAAATTTCTTACCTGTCTCTTCTCCTTCCTTCCCATCCTTCACTTTGCCTTCCTTCTTTTATCCCTCCTCTCCTTCCTTCCTATCAGTTCAACTCTACTTTCTTTATTTTCATCTGTGGGATAATTTAATTAGGTATATATCTATGTATCTCTAACTGTGTGTGTGTAGATTTATAAGTTCGTTTCTCATTAGAGTATCTGTGGTTATTTCTGTGAATAGTTCTGCCTTCACTATAGCCCTGAGGGATGGGACTGGTCTTTCTGAGTGCTCATGAACTGAGTGAGGCAGGATGAGTGTCCATGGGCAGCGTGGAGGATGGGGCTGCTGGGGCAGCTAACCACGTGTGTCACGTGCTTTCCCGTGCCTGTGGGAAGGAGCAGGTCTCCTCATGTTCCCTGGAGTGACCAGCTGCAGGTTGTGTGAGAACATTTAGTTGCTTAATGATTCACTTGATAACAATCCCAGGAACTCTTATTTTCATCAAAGCTTTTAATTTATAGCTAAACCTATTGAATAGTTTCTACATCTTTATTGGTACAAACATCTTTGACCCAAGGAGGAAAACTGACTTGCCTATGGTGAAACAGCTAGAGAGGGGACGAGGATTCCCTAACTTCTTACCCAGAGTTATTTCCTCTTCCACACTTATTGAAGCCATCTTTTGAAGCTGATGAAATATTTCCAAGGTGCTTTGATACAAATGCCTTGCTCACAGACCATAATATCACAGGAAGCTACATTCAGAATGAGTCTCTTGCCTTTATCCTCTTCATCTGCTTTTACTTTTTCCTGTCTCCAGTAACAATCCTGAGGTCCCTCAGGGATCTCAGTTGTGAAATGACTATCCTGGGCACAGTGATGAGGGTGTCTAGAGACTTCTGGATCTTCCTATTATGTAGGTACTATTGGCAGATATTAATAAATACACTAGACTTCCTAACCGTAGGCCACAGAAAAAAAAATACTACAAACCTTTTGGCATTTAATTAGCTTATTAAGCACAATTAAATGAGTGTGACATTTATTAGTAGGTTAATGGCCCATTAAGTGAATATTTTATTGATTAAGTAATTTTGAATTGATTATATACTAAGTACTTTAAGTGTCCACACAGTGTCTTTTGCATTACCTTGCTTGTCCAAACATTCCTCCACAAAAAATACATAAAATCCAATTATATAGTGTATGAATTTTAAAACCTGACTAAATATCTGAATTAATAGAAAGAACAGCATTTGTGCCATCACTCTGATTTTTATGGAACTACTTAACGATTATTGTGTCAGATTAATTAAAAGAGATCTAGTCTTCCAATCTTCCCTCTTTTCCTCCATTTGCCCCAGTGAAGTAATACTTTTCATTGCATACAGCATCCAAATTTTAAAGTAGTTCTAGAAAAAAACTATGTAATTTCATTTAAGGTAAATTAAACAGGCAAGACATGGATTCATATTCCTTCTTGAATATTTGAAACAAATTGATATTTATAGGCCTTAAGAGAGTTGAATACATAAAAATAATCAATTGAAAAATCAAGACTAGGGGCCGGGGAGTTAGCTCAGTGGTTCCGGCGCCTGGCTTGCAAGCGCAAGGACCCGGGTTCGATTCCCCGGTAACCACATAACGATACTGGGTGTGGAGACCCACAGCCAGCAGCAACCAGTACCACATACCACAGTGCCGGGCGTGGTGGCTCATGCCTGTAATCCCAGCACTTGGGAAGCAGAGGCAGGAGGATTGTGATGTGAGTTGGAGGCTGAGCTGAGGGCCAGCCTGAACCACAAAGCGAGACCCTGTCTCAAAAAACCTAAAAAAAAAAAAAAAAAAAAAAAAAAAAAAAAAAAAAGAAAAAAAGAAAAATCAAGACTAGTCTGGTAGTTTCAGAACCACAGTTCTTCCTATTTTATCTCAGTCTCAAATTGCTGGAAACGGAGAGGACTTCACTCCTTTTCAAGTGAGGGAGAAACTGTCTTGGGTCCACTTTCCAGAGGAGCTTCTCCCTACTTGTACACACACTGCACCTAAGGAGAGCTCCCAAAGGCTGTGTCTTCCAAACAGAAGTATCTAAAACCAACAATTGGATTCAGAAAAGACTATGCTTATCTCCAAGCATAATTTCCACTCTCCAAAAATGTTGGGAATGTCCCATTCCAGTAATTACAAAGAATAACGTAACCTCATAAGTGCAGATCAATGAGTCCAGTGAATTCTCAACTTTCACTGAGAAGCTCTGAAGGGCTCAGAATGGTGTTTAAAAAGGAGCTAGAAAAAAATTTTTAAAAATGATGACTGTTTATTCTGCAGAACCCCTGGAGACTGTCAAAACTATTTTAGAGCACAAGTACACAAGTGAAAGAAATTAAAAGAATAAATGTTGCCAATGGAAGTAGACTCATCAGCCTCCTCCCTCAAGTCCCTCCTGCCCCCATTTATGTATACAAAGGCAAGTAAAATGGGAATTTGATGTGTACTGGGCCATGTTATGATTTCTGATGTTTAGGTTTATGCCATACTGGCTGTTTGTTGTAAATTTTATATTAAAGTTTTCAACAGCCTTATTCTGTGCCAGAGGCGGATGACTAATGGAAAGTTATTATTTTTAATTGTACAAGAAATCACTGAAAAAATGGAATTAAAATAATCAACTTGGGAGCCTAGAGTGGAAAGGCCCATGGTGGAGGCAAATGGTTAAGTAAGGTGGCAAAGATTCAGTCTATTTGAGTGAATAATTATTAAACCTCTGTTGTTGTCAAGAAATAAATTGTTGATCCTGCTATGGTCTCTAAGCTGAATAATTGGCAGTGGTGGGAGGAACAAATGGAAGAAGGAAGAAAAAGCGCAGTGGAGCTGAAGTTAGGATGTTGAGGACTGCACAGAGATTCCATTAGGGAGTAGACGAGATAACAAAGACTTGGAGATATTCAAACATGTGATCTTTTAGTCTAGTAAAACACTTCTGTGAATATCTCTTCACTCCATTTTTTGGCACAACTCAGATAATTCTTAACCAGTGATGTTTCAGTTTTACCATCTTTAGTCTCATTCATTTCTCTTCTCATTCACCAGATTAAATATTGAATTGCAAATTTCACAGGAAATATGACATAATTGAGAAATACTTGCAGTGGTGTTTTGCCACAAGGAATGCTCTGTCACATTGGAACTCAGAGCTTCATATGTGTTGTTAATATGAGAGAAGTTGAAATGTCTATAGTAAAAATTTTCTTGAATTGCATTATTTGGAAACTCAAGTGTCCCTGCTCAAATGAGCAGAGCCAGGCTATATTTTCCTTATTCTTCAGGCATAGTGTACTATATCTGTTCATTGAGGACTTATGCAAGGACTTTTTATTTCTCTAATTTTTCAACTAAGACCATTATATACCTCTGAAAATTTTTGTTATTTATCCTATTAGGATTTTATGAAGCAGTAAAGGCTATCATCCACATCTACCAGGAGGTAGTATCATTAAAGGGTAAGACTTAGAGCTGATTGGTTTTTGGAAAATCCCAGAAAATATGTTAGTACATAACAATTCAGTTGCAGATCCTATCACATCAGAAATTCTATAAACTGCTACATTCTTTTTATGACTAAGGAAGCAGAAGTAGAGGCATGCTAAAGGGCATTGTCTTAATTTTTAAGTGTGTTTGGTTGAAACCTTTTTCTCTGCCTGGGGCTTTGCTTGGGAACAGCTAAGACTCTCAGGATATGAACAAAAGCCCTACCAAACAGACAGCGGAGATGAGGCCAGGGAAGGTCCCCGGGCTGGGCTTGCTCAAGCCTTAAAATGACTCTCAGGATCAAGAAGCCTCAAATAGGAGACAGAGAATAAAACAAAAAACAACAGCTATCTGGGAGTATATTATAGAAATGCATTTAATTTGTTTCTTAGTAAGATTCTGGCTGAGGCAAGGTCCGCATGATCATTATTTTTGCTACATTTGATAATTAATGTCATGTTTAGCTGATTTATATGTATAATTAATGTAGATCATGCCTGTTTAGGAATGAAGCCCGGCCTCTTCTTTCTGGAAGACTGGAGGTTTTAGTAAAAGTAGAAATTCTGCTTTCTATTGTATCAGTGCTGTCAACCAAAATTAAGTGAGTGTAAAATAACCAGTTAGATAACTGAGGCTTATTGATATCACTGGATGATTTACTGGTTAAGAGTTTGTTGGATTTTAGATTTATAATGCTCAGGTTCAAATCTTGCAATTCTTAGCAGAGGGATTCTGGATAAGTTATGTGTTTTGGGGTAAATTGTGTTTTTATTTTGCAATATTTAAAAAGAAAATATGCCAGCAACTAAGTTACCAATGTTACTTGCTGTTACTATTGGTTTACTTTTATTTATTTATTATTATTATTTTGTTTTAGTTTCTTGAGACACAGTCTCTCTTTGCAGGTTAGGCTGTCTTTGTAGTTCAAGTTCTCTTTGTGGTTCAGTTTTATAGTTTACTATGTAGCCCAGGCCAGCCTTGAACTCACAGCAATCCTCCTGCCTCTGCCTCCCAAAGGCTGGGATTACAGAAGTGAGTCTCCATGCCTGGCTTATTGTTTACATTTTAGTACATCAGCTCTAGAGTGAATTACAGAAAGCATTCTAAATATGTAAAGATTAGTTTTGGTCACTGCCGTGGTTTTGTGTCTGTTAGGGGACAGTCTACAGGTGTCTGGAAATCAACTGTGGAATGACATAAAGCTATATACAACAGAACTGTTGGCTTTTGTTCCAAAGTACCTAGGTTTATATTTTCAAAAGTAACTTTTATATTTCATCTAAGTGATATCTTGAAGAACAGGACGATATCCCATAGCTTCAGTTCTCAGAATTCAGTGTATGATTTAAAGTGGTTATAAAATCAATATGTCAAGGGTAGAGAAAATGATGCAACTGTAAACCTATACTGAGTCCTAAATTACACCTGTGTCTCAGAAAATAGAAAATCTACTAAGTTTCCTTCAGTTCTATCATCTCTAATTGGAGAGTAAATGACTTTTAAGTAGCATATATCCTGTTCTATTTTTCACTCAGAACATGGGAATATCTTTCAGTACATCATTGTAACTCCACATGCCATTCAAATAAATATGTGAGCAAATCAATTGATCATTTGTGTTTTCTAATTCATTAGGTAGGTCTTTAAAAGTAGTGTAAACAAACCAAGTGAAGCCTCACAGAGATCTTTAGTTGTCAACTGTTCTTTAACTTTTTCCCCCAGAGGTCTTTCAAAATTTCCACAACTTTATTTACTGGTGGATACAACATATTCAGAAAAAGTTCTTCTGCTTTCGAGTTAAAATTAGGACAATCCCTGTGCCATTTACTTTTTAGCTACCACATAGAGAAGATGCGCTGAAATATTTATAGATTTACTATTTGCTGGACCCAAGAAGTAATCTGGGAAGAACACTGTAGATCTGGAGTTACATGCAGTACTTTCTCCTTCGCTGTAATGATGGGACACTACTGACTTGCCTTATTTATTGGACTCACTTTCTAGCTTGGGATTTCCTTCATTGATTGCGATTCTACCCTAGGTTCCACTCAAAAAGAACTCTGACTAAAATCTCTTGTTCTAGGGCCACAAGATCTCTTCAGTTTGTTTTTTAGCTTCCCTTGAAGCTGTTGTGAATGGGGGGCAAGGAGGGTCCCTGGAATGGACTGTTCAGAAAGTTGAACTCTTGATGCCTACCTAGCATTGGAATTCCATAGGACAGAACTGCTTGGCTTCATTTGCTTGCCTGATTTGGAGTTCAAATGTTAGACAGATTATAAATGACACTCTGAAATATTAATTCCCAAAAAATGTAAGTTCTGGCAGATGTAGAAAGATGTCCTTCTCTTGTTATGTTTGGGAATGGGTTCTTTTTCTTCCACTTGGAGAAACACACTGTGTGTTAGTGTATTAAAAGCTCTGAGATGCTTTCCTTAGAGGCCTAAAATATAGTTTAAGTATATTTAATTCAGAACTGTGAAATTTATTTGATTTTAGAGTAAATATATGACTGTAACTTTGAACTCAAGTCATATGGAATGGTGAATCAAGGAGGCAAATTTAGAAAATGCTGCCTGTCCTGGTACTGAATCATTGGGAATTCAGCCTCCTCTATGAGGTGGTATTATAATCTTCTAGATCACTGTTGGTTATTTCTTTCCTTTCTGCCATTTCTTATTTCCAGTTTCTTGAATCTCTTCTCACCATAAAGTTCTGGACTCATGATATGGCTCATCAGACAAGGGTTTGACTTACTAGGATTTTATGATTTTTCCTTCTGTCCCACCAAACAAGATCTCTTCTCCTGAATGTAGCACTGGACACACAGACACAGGCTGAGCCTTCTCTA
>PVIR01014287.1:19733-40660 GCA_004026965.1 Petromus typicus | reverse complement strand
GTGACCTTCTTTATCTCTTTTAATCAATTTTGGTTTAAAATCTATTTTATCTGCAAATAAGGTAGCTACTCCTGCTTTTTTACATATTCCTGTTGCATGGAGAATTGTTTTCCATCCCTTCACTTTCAGTCTGTGGCTTTCTCTCTGGATTAGGATGTCTCCTGTATGCAGCAGATTGTAGGGTCTTGTTTTTTGATCCTTTCTGCCAGTCTATGTCTCTTAATTGGTGCATTGAGACTACTGGCATTAATGGTTATGACTGATATGAATAGACTTAGGGCTGTCATGATTTCCTGTTCTAGGCTCTTATATTCTTTGATTTTGTTTTTTTCCCATCAGCTTCTTGTTTGGCTCAGTGTTATGACTCTGCTGGGTCTCATGGGTTTATAATTTTCATTTTTCCCCCAAGATATCCTTTAGGATATTTTGTAGTGCGGGTTTTGTATGCATGAAGTTTTTAAAATGTTCTTTGTCATGAAAGTATTTTATTTCCCCCTCAATTTTCAGAGATAACTTTGAAGGGAAAATCAGCCTGGGTTGGAAGTTGTTGTCCTTTAAGATTTGAAACACTTCACTCCAGGCTCTTCTTGCACTGAGTGTTTGGGTTGAAAACTCTGCTGTGATTCTGATGGGCTTCACTTTGTAGGTAATTTCTTTCTTCTCACTAGCTGCTTTCAATATTTCATTCTTTATTTTCATATCTGGAATTTTTGTAATTATATGCCTACATGTGGGTTTTTGTATATTTCAGCCCTGTGGAGTTATGTATGCTTCATGTATCTGGGGGTTTAATCTTGTTTCTTTGTCTGTAAAGTTTTCTGCTATTATTTCTGTGAACAAATTTTTTATGTTTTTTGTATCATCTTCTGCTTCCTCAGTAAATTCCAATCAACTTTATGTTATTCTTTGAATCATCTAGGAGCTGCTGAATAGATTTCTCATGGTCTTTTGTCTTTTTCCATAAATTATTTTCCATAAATTATAAATTTCTATAAATTAGGAAATTATTTATCTTTCCTATTCATAGGCTGTGATTGTGTCCTCTAGATCTGAGATTCAATCTTCTACAGTGCTTATTCTACTGCGTAAACTTTCATTTTATTTTTTTGATTACCTGGGTTTCCATTTGTAGCTGTTTGAGAGGTTCCATTGCTTTTGTTATCTCAGTTTCTATTAGATCCTTGATTTCCTCTTTAACTTTGTTAATCATGCCATTAACTATGTCCAGTATCTCTGTTTTCATCTCAGAAATCAGTTCTGACCTCCATTGTATTAGATCTTTTTTAGTTACCACCTCAGAGAGTCCTGATGATTGAGTTTCAGATTTATCCATTTCCCTTCCCTTCATATTACCTTGGGGTGAGTATCTCTGCTTTGAGATTTTGAATGTTTCCTCATTTTTGAGCTTTGTCCCTGCTGTTGTATTTGGCTTTATAGTTGCTCTATTGTCCGGTGATGTTTGTTGCAAGTTTCTTTCTTCTTAATATTTAGGTCCCTTAAGATTAGCACTAAGCCTTAATGGTTTCAAACACAATCCAAGAAAAGCACTAAGCATTAACAGTATTAAACATAACCCAAGAAATGGTAAACTGGTAGTTGTTGCTCTGACCCCTCCAACCTTATAAGCCAGAACTATGATCAAATGCCCAGACTTAAAATTAACCATGAATATATTAACATCATTCAAGCTTCACCTTTTGGAAGTGAAAGGGTTAACAAAGAGTTAGGTGGGAGGGAGATAGGGGAGGGAGAAATTAGCAATAAGATTAAAGGATGCAATGAAATAGAGAAATGAAGACTAGTAGAGTGGGCACAGAGTAGAAAAAAGGGAGAGATGAAGGGGGAAAAAGGAGAGGAAAAGGGAAGGGAGAAAAAGAAAAGCAGCAGCAATAACAAAAACACAGAACTAAATAAAACAAACAAACAGAGATAAAAACAGAATAGGATAAAATTGAGTCTGTTAATAGTCAGCTGTTGGAGGCAAGGAACCATTGATTCCTATATGTGCTGAGACACACAGTTTGAAGTGTATAGGTCACAGGGAAAAAGAGCTGTGAAGTTGTAGGCTTTCCCCTGATGTGAGCCCAGTGTCCTGTAGGTGGGGCTGGACCCAGAGACTCATTGATGCCGAGGTTTGGGGATCTCAGAGCAGGGCCCGCCCCCTTTAGTATGGGGGAGGGGAGGTCCCAGTTGTTGTCCAGAGTTGTAGTGTCCCAAAGCTGGAGGCCTTGGGGTTGCCAGTTCACTGTGGTAGAGATGATCTTGGTCAATTCCCCAGGATCTCGGAGCCATCTTCTGGAAGCGCGGATCCTTGGTCCGGCGGTGGGCGAGGCTTGCTCATGCAGGTCCTTTGTCCTCTCCCATGAATCCAGATTTGTGAGCATTCCGCCCTTTACCACAGCTGCAGGAGGTCTAACACGCAGTTCTGCTCCTCACCAGTGAACCTGTGTCTCAGAGGCAGGCTGCACGCTGTCTGCAGTCGCTGGGTTCCTGTGCTGGGTGCCTGCGAGGTGCGGTAGGGTGGACTGCCCCTCCTCCTTCTGGGGAGAGGGAAGAAGGAACAGACCGCTCTCTGGGTCGCTTTTCTTTCTTTGGACTTAATCAATATTTGCTTCTGATCTCTTTGATATAGGTTTGTCTGCTGTCCTTCCTTTCCACCCCCCCCACTACTGTTTTCAGGTTTAAGAACAATTTATATGGAGGCAGTGGTCTCCAGCTTTTCCCATTGCACCATATTCCCAGAATTCCCTCCTTGCATGGTTTTTTTGCCACAACTAACACAGGTGTCACTTTTGGGACTCTTACCCCAAATTACAGAAAGCCTTCTTTCATCATGCTTTTGTTCTCTGGCCAGTATCCTCTTTTGTAGCTCAAGAGTTATTTCTAACGGGGGTGATAAACAGCTGTTACCTACACAAAACCTGATTCTATTATCTAAATCTGGCCAAGGACTGTTAGCTTTATCTTTTCCCACTTTCCAACTAGTATAGTGCTGTGCTCATCCCAGTTCAACTCTGGGATACTTGGTCTTTCCACATCATATATTAAGGGAGCCATCCTCTTCAATGTCTTCAGATGACCTATAGAATTTTCAGCTAAACAAAATGGTAACTTTAACAGAGGAAACTTTTACCTTCCACATATCCTATCAGCATAACATCACTCAAGCCTCTTTCTCAAAACCATCCATTTAGGGCCCAATATCCATTTACACATTGTTTAAGTTCCAGGTGCCTCTCTGAATAGCGAAAATTCAAAAGCAGGACTGGGGACAAGATTTGGGCATGTTGAAAGATTCTTTTGCAAAAAAAAAAAAAAAATCCTAAAAAATCAGCCCTCACAGAAAGAACCATGGCAGTCTCCAGCTAACTTAAGCCTTGTCCTTTAAAAATCGGATGCAGTTTTCATGGAGCCTATCTCTGTACATACAAGGTTTAAGACACACAAAGGGTTTGAATACTGTTAGCAAAGACTGTTCAGTTGTACTTCTATGTTCCCATGGGGGATGACTCTCAGTCTAAATGAACATCTGTTTGCTGGTATCCAGCTATGAAAATTCAATAGAACAGGTGTTAGTGGATACCAAAAAATATTGTCAGATATTGGGAAAACAGAACTATCAGAGCTACTCTAGACACTTCCTAGGAGGCCTTTCATCTCTGAATGAAACCACATTGTCAGGGTCTTTACCTATCTATGGAAATGAAAATAATAAGCTTATTCATATCTTTGCTATTGACAATAACTTCTGCTTTGATACATAAAAACTTTTCTTCCTGTGTGGTATTAATTCCTACTTCTGTCTTCCAGAAAACTGAAAGGGAACATTGTTCTTGTTTATCTGGTCCCAGAGATGAACATCATATCTAGTAACTAATCCCGGTCAGTTGCTTTAGTCACTCAGACAAGAACTAAATAAGCCACAAAATGTGTTTCTCTTTTAATAGGTCTGGGATTAGCAACTGCAGTAGAACTAAAATAGGGGGACTAAACACATCTGTCTCTTTTTACTAAAAGTTGTCCAGGGACTTGGAAAGCAGGCTAGAAGAAATCACCCAGAATACTATCAACCTCCAAAATTAATATATTCATTAGAAACAGCAGCTCTACAAAGCCAGAAGGGACTAGACTTTCTAACCACTAAAATAGGAGGATTTCATCTGTTACTAGAAGAAAAATGTCACTTTTTTATGTTAATCAGTCTGATATAGAGACACAGCAAAAGAGCTAGCAGATGTGTTTAGTCCCCCTATTTTAGTTCTACTGCAGTTGCTAATCCCAGACCTATTAAAATGAAATTAGGCATCTTAGTTACTTCCTTTGGTGGGGTCTTTATTAATTCTTCTTCTGCCCTTGCTGTTTGAATAGTTCATATTTAATCTTTTGGTCAAATTTTGTTCTTCTCATCTAATAGCTGTTAATTTACAGATGATGATCCAAGGGCCCATGCCGCTACCCTGATAGAAGCAACTGCAGAAAGTGGCCCTTCTCTCCTCAGTAACCCTTACAGATTTTTTAAGACCAGGTTTCTCAGCAGAAGAGTAACATAGCTAACACAATTGGAGGCTATGGAACTTCTCCCCTCCATTCGCTGCAGGATCGCTCCCCCCTATTTATCTGAATCTGGAGGGAGTGTATTAAACACAACCCTCAACTCCAACCTGGGGAATACTCTAGAATGATCAAGATAAGAGAAACAAAGGTCTCAAGCCAGCTCTGAAATATTCCAAAAATTCCAAACCAAAACACGTGAACACTAGTCCTCCCTGCATAACCTACAATAATGTTTCTTCCCCTGGCATTCACTGAAAGTCCACCCATGTGGACTGCACCACATACAATTAGAGGAGTGAATTATGGGAAAAGACACACAATGGAGATGACTGTTAGTTGTATCAGTCACACTCTGAAGTACCCCACTGTGAGTCACTTTAGAGCAGACACAATATTTAAACCCTTGTTCCTTATGCCCTCAATACTCATGCCATCTTTTGACAGTGTGAAGACCCTCACTCCCAGCATACTATTACTTTAATACATTTTGTATTGTCTTCTCACCATCATGTGCTATGTTTAATTCTCTTTCTTGACACACAAGAATATGGGAACATGTCCCCAGACTCCATAACAGTAATGCTACTAGAATGGCTTTATTACATATCATTCTCTTTAGACATTTAGAACAATGCAGTTTGAAATTTAATCATCTGTGAATATGGGTTTAATATCTTAATTTACATTATATATGTATCTATCAAACATCACATTGCTCCGTTAATATGTGCAATTTTATGTATTGGTCAAAAATAAATTTAATTAACTAAATATCAACACCAGCCAATCAATAATAATTAAATATTTGTTGTGTGGACCTAAGATACATATAAAATCATGACTGGGAATGTAAAAATAAAAGCACAATCTGCATCAGTATATTCAGGAATTACTGTGTTAGGTAAGGAGAAAAGGATTACAATAAGACAAAAAGAATAGATTCACAAAGATCCACTATGGGGATTGTCAAAGTAAAAATCAGCAATAATTCCAAGACAGGAGAGTGATTTGTTCCTTACTGACACACAATGCCACCCACAGGGACAAAACTCAGGTAAACAGCATGAGCTCCTGAGACACACACTCTCCAAAGACATGGTTTTCCAAAGGACATGATTCCTTCTGTGGAAAGACTTCACAAGCCTTGTAAGTTTCCCAGGAGGAACAAGAGGGTCATCAAGGGGCAAACACAATACAATGGAGAAACTGTCCCCAAGTTTCAAGGGTAGTTTTGAATGACATAGGGAAACTCCCCACAAGAGTCAGATACTGTCTCATTTCCAGCTTTCACATACAAGAGGTCAAAGGTCCTTGAAACCTCATACACAATTAAGATTTTATTCAAACTGATAAACCAGACATAGAAGCCCATGATAAATGGCTATAGCAAGGGCTAAAATGACACTTCCAATTTACAAATTCTCATCTCACACACAAAGTCATACATTCCAAATGATAGAAATCAAACAACCTTGAAGCTCTTTAAATGCAAATGTGGCCTCTTTGGAGAAGCTTCTGTCTACAGGATGATGTCTATGTGTGGACATACCAGCACCTGAGGCTGGTGGACAGCATGTAACAGATGCAAATATGGAAGGTTCACAATGGTTGGAAAGTTAAATTTTATCTTTAAAACAATGGGAAAATATTAGAAGACTTTGAAGCAGGGTATCAACCTGAACCTGCTAAAGTCTAGTCATTGAGCAGAAGCTACCCAGCATTCTAGGGAATTACCATTTAGAAGAAGTAGGTATAAAATGCCTTTTGACATAAACAGTATTATCTTTAGCCATACCGCCCTAAATATGCTCCATCTCATCTGATCTCAGAAGCTAAGCAGGGTTGGGTCTGATTAGCACTAGGATGGGAGATATAAATAGTATTTGCCCATATACAACTTAAAGCAAAGAGTAAGAGAATAAATTTTTATCATTTGTAGTAGCAACTAATTGGGAACAAACTCATACTTTAACATTTTCTTTAGATAGCAATGATTTGTATAACTTTGAAGGGTCTTTGTCATATAATTAGAACACAATATACTGCCCAACATCAAATTGTGAAGAGCAATAAGCAACTGACTTGTAACCTCCATTGTAATAACATGCCCTCAGCAAGTTCTATTTATAGCACATGTTTACCTTTTGCTGAATACTGGCCAAAAACAAGAAGTAAGACCAAATGGTGGGCGGTAAAAGGAAGTAGGTGTGGGCAGATTACTGTTAAGATACTCTGTTATGCTTGCCATATAAAAGGCCAAGAGAAAATAAAATCTGCTGCATTCAGCACTGAGAACTCAGCTCTCATCATTCCTGGGTGCCCTCCTGACTCTATCTTTTTGTCTGTCTTTCTCATGCTCACTCCCCTATTCAGGGACTGTCTAACAGGTGATGGCTGGCTCCATCATCAAATCTTAGATCACTTCTGTCAAAGTCAATGATAGGGGTTAAATGAGTCATTTTCCTTAGATTTGATCTGGGACTCTATCATATTACTACTTTCAAAGTAGGCATTAGTGAAATTGTCACTTTCTACAGAAAACTTTTGTGATCTATTTGTGAACCTGGTGTCATATCTTGTATATGAGACTTTTTCATAAAAATCTTTTTGAATTGAACTGCTCTAATACATAGTCTTAAGTTGTTTTTATGCAATAAATGTTTTCATTATAGGAAATTTTTTCTCTCTTCTCTCTAGGATAAGACAAAACAGAAAACAGACTATTTACAGATCATATACATGCATTAAAATGTGTGCATGTGTGAAAGAGAAAGCTCCTCCTCATTACTAAATGACACAAGTGGAAAAATGCATCACAAATTTTTTTAATGAACATTTTCAGATAAACAGAACATTATATAACAAGGAATCATAATGGCACCTTTTAGAATTCCTTTTTTTAATTCAAAGAAAAATTCCAAGGCTGAGATTATGAGTTTATTTTTTCCATCTCTGTGCTCCAAACACATAGTAATGAAAAGCAGAAGATTTATAATTAAATGACATGGAACCAATAAAATTAAGACTAATACCCCTTTAGGCCAAAAGTGAAACAGAATTAGAGATGGGATATTAACTATGAGAAACTAATTAGAAAAGGACAAAACGTCAAAGATGTGACTTCTATTGTGCCAAGTCTATTTGTGTTGGGGAAGGGGGAGACTCAGCTCATAGAATAGGGATCTCAGCTGAATGTTCCAGGCTCCTCACCAAAATACATGTGAATGCTGTTCTGCAATGTGGAGTCTTTAAGCCACGCGACAAGTTCCACGTAAAGATCCACTGAATGGTGACCCCAAGATCTTTGCTCTGATCTATTGCAGAATCCTAAAAAGACAAAGGAGACCAGCTGGGAATCAAGATGATTAGCTGTACACTTGATTAGTGGACACTGGACAAAGGAAAGGTTTTAGATTTTATATATATTCTGAAAGTGTCTTTGCAGTGACATGAAGAGGGGCAGACAAGGTTACAGCAACAGACAAAAAGCAAGTTAGTCACATCTCATTCATGACAATTTTGCTCCTTACAAAGCTTAGGAGAACAAGTTACTGTGAACTTTGTTTGCAGGACATAGTTGCCAATCTCACCCACATCATCTAAGAGCATATAGCTGCTTAAAGCTTGTGAAGAGTTCATTTATAGGAATATAACTGTCTGTCTATTGGAAGTGGAGGATCAGCCTTGGAGGAAAGCAGCTTCCTGAATAACCAGGACTTTAGCAGCTACAAGAAAGCAGGAAAGAACCTGAGTGGGGAGGTGCTAGACTGCTTTCAGTTAGGAGAATGATTTTCTTTTAAATTCTGCTTTAGGCCTTTCTGAGCTGCAGGTGGCCAGTTGAACAAACCAATAACTTTATTAGAAAACAGCAAAGTGGTAAGAAAGAAAGCACTTTTGCACAACAGACTCAACCTGAAATCTTAAAAATGTGTGATAGAAATTAATTAATAAAATTAGCTACAGCCTAAACACACCAGGATATAGATTCTTGAAATAACAACATTCTTCAATAGGCTTTTCAGGAAAAGCCTCTTAAACTTCCACTGAGAATTCCTCAGGAAAGCAGAGGAGAATAACAGAGATTGGGATGTCTGAACTTGACAGTGGAAGAAAACACAGTGGCCCCCAAACAGGAAGCTGTGTCCTACCTTGGAAGAGGTCCCCATCCAGGCCTCCATCCAACATACTAGCAACTTCTCCCCTCCCCTGGATAGGAAGTCTGCAGCTATAGGCAAAACAGCCTCAAGGAGTTCCTGTGCTTTCACTCAGCAGGCTGTGAAATGAACACACACCTGGAGTTTGTTGGAGGCAAGTGAAAGTTTATGGCCCACAGGGATGAGCAGGAATTCTTTTCAAAGAGGTCATCCTGAAACAAAGGCCAGCAGAGCCCTACACTGGAAAGGGGAGATGTGGTTACAGAGGCAAGGCATTTATGTTACATATACGTTAGTAAGGCATTTATGTTACATATACCTTAGTAAGGCATAAGAATACATTATTACATACACGTTTGGGTAAGGGGGCTACACAGGGGATACTTGATTACCATGAGCCAGAAAGAGCCTGATTGCATCACAGGTAACAGCTTAAATGTAGCAAAAGGCTACAGAACGCATGAGTGAGCAGTAAATGTAGCAAAGACTAAGGCCAGAGAGTCTGGTTAGTTCAGATAAAAGAAAAGGGGGAGGTCAGTTTTAAGCACCTGCTCAATAGTCAGGCCAGCTGGTTCTCAAGGGAAAGCCTTACAAATTCATCTCCTCCTGATTGCTACCAACAGTCTGGGAGATTTGACCGGAGAGATCCTGCCCCAGTGCAGGTCCCAGCATGAAAAGCCTCTTCTTTCCACAAAATTCCAGTGTCACAGTACTGTGTTAGGTTTTCTGTGCCTAGCTCAGGGTGACCTTTTTGGGTAACACCATGTAATCTCTCATTCTATGAAATTCACAATCTGACAATTAGCTATTATAAAATACGTGCAGAGACATAAAGAGGCAATCCCTACCAGTAAAACCCTACCAATCTGAGCATGCAAGCATTAAAGATGATTGAAAAATAGTGTACTGATAATCAATTTATCAATTTTCATACTTAAAACTACATAATAAATATATGAACTTTTAAATACCACATTTTGCACTCATATTACATACATATAAAATTTCTCATACATATTGGTATGTAAATAATAATCCCAATAAAAAATCTATAAAGAGTTTTATCTAGCTTAGAAATATTAACTACTAGAAATGTTGATAAAAGTGAGATATTCAATTATAATTTTCATTTAATAAATTTACATGTAAATACTTGCATAGTATACTACATAAAATAATTAAAAATTGTGCTCTTTCCACTTGTATCATGAAACAAATACTCTCAAACTGTTCCTATATCTTTTGCCATCACAGTTTTCATTGAGTTACAGCCAATTTTGTCAAGTAACAGTCTTACCTATCACCTTCAATTTTATCTTTGTTAATCTCATGCTTCTAAAAAGTTTGTCTTAAAGTTATCTTCATTTGACCTAATTACATTCTTAAAGGAAACAAAACAATTAAACCAGAAATTTAATTGGAGAAGTGGGTTACGTTCATGGCCATCAAGTCTTTTCTGTTCCCTCTCTGATGCTACTCCTAAGCCTGGGGCAATGGACACGTGTATGTATTTAGTCAGAATAAGCTACTTCGAATAATTAGTGGGATAGTCTATGACTTTAGAAAATAAAAATTAATATTTATTTTTTATTTCACCAATTAAGAATTTAAATTAAGCCTAATCTTTAAATGAGTGTTTATTTCTTGCTTTTAATTACCCAAGACTTCACTAAACCATCTGGAGAGACACTAAGTATCTCTAGGTCCAAAGCATGCAAAGACCACAAAGATCCTCAGGTTCATCCACTTAGCGTAACTCAGCAAACCCTCAGAAACAAAATTTAAAAATACCACAGAATAAATTCCACACTGTAGATCATGCTGTACCTCATAAAAGTAACTTTAAACAACCTGCAATGAGTATTATTTATCTTTAATGGTTCTCAAAACTTCTGCTACTTTTCATGCCTTTATCTGTGAATACCCCTTTCCTTATATCGGAAATGTTTGCACTGCTCTACAAATTTATATTTTTCTTTTAAGACATAATCGGCTAGGTGAACTCTTCCTTGATTATAGCTGTCTCTCCCCAGGTAAATCAATCTCTCTCCTCAGGGCTACCTTAGTACTCCATCCACTATTTACTGTACCTTTAGCACCTGAGCTACAAAGTACTTCTGTATATTTCTCTTTCTCCTGTTGCAGTAGGAAGAATCTTTTAAATCATCTTTTCATATGCAATCTTTGTTTGTTTTATTCCATCATCGCTGGTTGATTGCCTCTAAGTGCTAGATCCTGGGGTTTTAGGGGTATCAATCCAGAGGGAATGCTGGAGCTGAGACTTAAGAGAGTGAGCTCAGTGAGATGGAGGGAAGCAAAGGACAAAGGTGTAAAAAGAAGTGGCATGACAGAAAGAGAAGGATGCCCTGGCATACCTGTGCTTGACTAAGAACAATGGATTGGTGAGAAGGACATCGCCAACAGTTTGATAATGCCAGAGAATGGGCATAACTATGAAAGGACTAAACATGGCAATGCAGAGGTCAGATTATTAAAGGCTTATTTGTGATCTTATGATGCTTAGATTTTAATGCTTGAAAGAGTTGCTCATGGTCACATTTGCATTGGAGGTAATAGGTATTTGTAAATATTATAGATAATGGAAGGGGCATGAGGAGAAACAGAGGTAGACTAGTTAGGAAAGACAATAACGCAAGGTAAAGATCACACAGGCCTTATCTGAGTGAATCTTCCCAGAAACATTTAGGGCATGCAATTATCAGTGCCAGAAAGTCTTACTAAATGAATAAATATACACACCAGGATCCCTGAAGCAATGAACTCTGCTCACTTGATAGAGCAATATACAATAACACAGGGTCTTGCCCGGACGCCGTTTTTTTCTTCCTCAGATTGTTTTATTCCAGACATGTAACAGTTTGAGTTTCTGGGAAGAGGTCCAGCCAATGTATCAAAATGTTTTGTAACAGTTTAAACTTCCTGACCTGTCTGGACTGTTCTACAACTCCGCCCCTCTCGCCACTGTGAGCATGCTCACCCACTATGTCTTTCAGGGATGTTCTGTAACTCTGTCTCCTTGCCTCTGTAAGTATGCTCACCTTTCAGGAGCATTCTCTAACTCCATCCCCCTGCTTCAGCGAGCATGCTCACCTACTCAGCAGATTCCCTATGCAAGGAAGCTCTTGTTCCAGTCAAGGGTTCAGACTTCAGAGTATGAGCTCCACTGAGCCTGCTGGTATCATAAAGACTTCTCCACCCCCACTGATGATCAGATTCTAGAGTCTTCAGATTTCAATATCCCCAAGCCAGAGCTAAGCCCCAGAGCTGTACCACTGAACTGTAACATTTTAGCTACCACACTCACCTCTTCTGCTTTGCCACAACACACTGACAGAAGAGTCAAATGAGATATGAAATGAACGACAGAACTGTTTAAGTTGCTTGCATTTATTTTGTAGGTTTTCTGTTTTACATCTTATGTTGAGGGAACTCATTTAGATGTGGGTTTTTTTTTGTTGTTGTTGTTTTTGTTTTTTAATGTCCTGCTTCTCAGATTAACCAAGTTCATTTGAAAATAAAAGCAGAGCTGGGAGAGTAGCTTAGGGGTAGAGCGTGTGTTTAGCACATAGGGTGCCCTGGGTTTAGTTTCTAGTAATACAAAAAATATAAAAACAAAGTTACTTATGTGGATTTTTTTTTTTGGATTTATGGCTTGTAGTCACTAGCCTAGAAGATAATTGATGACTATAAACTATAATATTAATAGGTAAGAAAATATAGTCTGATTTATTACCACAGATCTGCTCACATGACTGACCCTTAGTGGTACATGAAATATAAAACCAATTAGGTACAGCTAATCAGTAGCTTATCCTCATAAAATTAAAATTTATTTTAATTTTCTTTTTCTTTTTTTTTTTTTTAACAGACAAACTCACTATGCTGCCTACCTAAACTTGAATTCCTGGCCTCTGAAATTCAACCAAAACAAACACTTCCACCTAAGGTGTTTATTTCAGACACCTAATCAGAGCAATGGAAAGTTGAACAAAATAGAAATTACAGAAGATAATATGATGTTGTAAGATACTTTTTGAGGTTACACTGTATATGCTTATATACATTGAATACACTGAATTTATTTATAATTCCTGTGAATCTCGAGCTCTTAAAGAAATGAGGTTGTATCTGAGTAGGCAATTTTAAAATCTGTTTTTCATACCTGGTCCCAAAATTCTGAAAAGCCTAGCACCCATTCTAAAGTCTATGTTAAATGCTAATCTAAATAAAATTACTTTCTTTTAATTCTCATTGCAATTTATGAGTGGTTTGATCACAGGAAGAATACAAATGCCTTGCCATGCCTGATAATCGCAAAGTCCTGAGTTAGATCCCTAGTACCGCAAAGGAAAAAAAAAAAAAATCTAAGGAGGCCATGGTGGCCCATGTAATCCCAGCACTCAAGAGTCTCAGGTAAGAGGATCACCATTACCTCTAGGCCAGCCTGAGCCATATAGCAAATTCAAGGTCAATTTAAAATACATAATGAGACCTCATCTCCAAAAATAACAAGCCAGGCATACTGGTGTACACCTGTAATCCAAGCACTCGGGGGGGGGGGCTGAGGGAGGAGGACTATTGTGAGTTCAAGGCCAGCCTGGAGTATACAGTGATTTCAAGGTTAGCCTGAACTAAATATAGAGCGAGACTGTCTAAAAAAATTTTTTTTAAGGGAAAAAAAATGCACTCAATTTCACTGTAGGTAAAAAGAGAAATAAAACAGAAAGCAAATTGTTGCCACAAAATGATTTTTTAAGGTCAGAACCATAATATTATAAAACCATCGTGAGCCACTCGAGGGCTGACTTTTCTGTACGTCATTATCTTCTTGATTCTTTTCGCCATTTGTTGTGATTCATGCAGATTATGGAATGTAGAATTACCTAACAAAAGCACGACTCCAGAAGTCAGCTTTTCTGTTTATGTCAAGAGGGTCTTTTGTTCAAATTCTGCTGAGTACTTTAATGATGACTATGCAGTTTCTACCCTGGGTCGCGCATGCGTTGACTTCCTGCATGTGCTTTACATCCGTTGAGCTTCCCTTATGTCGGTTGAGCGTCCTTTACTTCCGTTGAGCGTCCCATACGTCCCTCGAGCGCCAAGCGTTAGTTGGTTGGTGTAGGGACCCAGCATCCGGAGCGAGGTTCCAGGTTTGACTTCACTGCAGTCTACAGGCTGCCGGCTGCCCCCCTACTCTGAGTCCTGGCCCAGCTGAGGAGAAGGCCTGCTTCCGCCGCACCTCTTGGGGGACGCCACAGTGACTGTGGAGCAGGGAAGCGAGGAACTGGTGCAGGGGCTCAGCCAGTGTCCAGGCCCCAGCGCAGAGGGCGAACCATCGTGGGCTCTGCGGGGACTGAGTCGCCATGGCCTGGGAACAAGGCTTCAGGTATGTAGGCCCCGAGCGAGCAGGTGCTGACAGGAAGGTGAAGCACAGAGATTTTAATCCCCTCAACCCTCCTTGAGTCGGTACTGACAGAGCCAACTTTGAACTCGGGTTTTGGGGCCCGAGTTTCATGCGGCCTCCAGGGGTGCCACCAAGGCTGATGCAAAAAGGATGGCCCCACCCACGATTGGTTCCTTTAGAAAAAAATCAAGAAACAGTGAGTGTCTTTCGGATGTTTCCTCAGGTTGAAGCTTGCAGAAAATACAGCAAGTTATCTGCCCAGAAGTGTAAAAGCCACGTCCACGTCCTCTGCTCCTGAGAGAAGGACAGTCATGTGAGGAGGCCCACAGGAGACCCAGGTGGTGAAGAGCTGCAGTCTCCAACTAGCAGATGGCAAGCAGTTGGGGTCCGGCAGCACTTTTGTGAATGAGCTAGGCCATGAGTCCTCCCTCGTTGGACCTCAGCCAGAGCCTTGCAGTTAGACAGTGGAACACAAGTTGGTTAAGTCACTTCTGTCTTCCCACTGGATCCCAACTCCTGAGCCCTGAACAGCCTTCTGGGGCCTGCATACCCACCTCTCTTCCCTCAGGGTGCAAAAGCAACTTTCCCCTCTCCTTTTCCCACCAGCTCCACTAGACAAAGGGCTGCAAGGTGACGCAACTGTAGCTTCCTTGTCCTGGAAAACAGAGGAACTTGTGGTGGATCAGAAGGAAGTGTCGCAGGCTCTTGTGGGCTCAGGTGGCTCCCGGTGTCAAAAGAAGCCCGTTGTTCTTTGGACTTGTCTTCTCTGTGCCTGCCAAAGGCACCTGAACAGGCAAGTCTGATAGACCACAGCTTGGGTTGAAGCTTGTAGATTATACAGCTCATTGAGCCTGTTAAGCCCTCCTGGACAGTCCTCCATTACCAGCAAGTCCATGCCCATGCATGACTGGGTTGTTTGTCCTGGATCTATACTGAAAATAGAAGAATCCACATAGGAAACATACACTTACAACATGCCAGACATTATACTTAGCTGTGATCTACACTACCCTCCTACAGTAGATCTCCCATCCCACTCCTTCTATCCATCTGAAACTATTTCCTTTGACCAGGGACTCTCCCTCCTCTCCCTACAGTTAAAACTTGGCAATTGAAAATGGGGTCATCAAGACACAGAAAATGCACGGGAAGCACTGTGCACTAGACAACTCTTCCCCCCTCCACACACACACACACAATCCCAGTCATCTGGGTTTCTGCTCTCCACTACCTAATTATCGTCATCTTGTTTGGGTGAACCCAGGGTCTCTCGAGGCCAGCAGGCAAAGGCAGCACAGGGCCACCAGGTAGGCTGTGGTCTTCCTCTCCATAGCATTCCATACTGCATCCCACTGCGGCCAGTGGCTGAAGTAGTACAGGAGTGGAGTGGAGCAGGATGCTTCAGAGCTGGGCAGGCTTGGGGGGTGGGGTGGATATCTTGCAGATGGGAATGGGAGGCCAGGATCATCTGCCCTCTCCCTGCTCGAGGGGCTTTTGCAGGCTCTCTCACCCTCCTCCTTTGGAAGAGAGCTGAGGGTTCAGGATGTGGGGAGGATGATGGCATCACCTCCTTATTGGAAGGCTTTATCCTGAACCTGATCCCTTGTGTGGCCTTGGTTTTGCAGAAGCAGAAATGTGGCCCGCTGATGATCAGACTTTCTGAGCCTCAAGTTTTTTATGATTTCTAGTGGGTCGGTCCTAGTCATCATGCCAGGATTGGAGTCTCCCTGTTCTTGCTTGGGGAGCAGCTCATGAGGAGGATTAAGAGAAGTACTTCCAAAGGAGTCATGAGTACCACAAGACTTGCTTAGTGTGGGTGGCATTCGGGGGTTTGGTGTAAGAAGCTTTCAGATGACAATATGTAGGCCAGAAGAAAGAGGTAGGACAGTAGTACCTGTCAACCCCAACCAGCTGCAACAGAAGCCTGGCCTTCTCCTTGAAAGAGGTGTGATCCATACTAACTCAAATAGAGTGATGCTGAGAATCATTCCGGGCAGCATACCTTGCTGTGCAGCTGCACAAGGTCACATTCTGCCAGGGAACAAATTTGTATCCCAACCCAAAGTCAGGGATATTGGTATTTACGTGGGAGTCCAATAAGATGTTGTCTGGTTTGATTGAGGTCTCTGTGGACAAAACCCTGGCCATGACAATGCTGCATAGTACCTGTGATCTGGAGAAATAATCTCTGGATTGCTGTCTCTGTCAGCACATCCATAGCCTCCCTGACGTGTTACCTCAGGTCTCCCACACTCTCGTGTTTTTTTATAAGGTGTAGTTTATGGATTTCAAAGACCTCCAGCAGTTGGATTACTTTGTTATGCTGCAGGTCCTTTAAAATCCCTGCCTTAACTGTAATGAAGGCAGGTTGCAGTTTCTCCTTTTCTAACACCTTGATGGCTACCGGTGTCCCAGTGGCAAGAGGATCTAATAATGCAGGGCTAAATCTGCCCTTCCCAATGACATTAGTAATAGTTTTGAGTGAGCCTCTTCCCAGGTAAACTGGTTGTGGGGCCCAGCCCTGTGAATATTTTCCATATTCTCAACATTTAAATGGGGTAGTTGACTAACACCTGTGGTGAAGGAAGCTCTTTCCCTTCCTGCAAACCAGGAAACAGACTGCAGTGAAAGGACCAAAGGTCCTCATATCCCATTCAAGGGCACCCACATGACCAACTGCCTGCCATTAGGCTGCATCTCCTGAAGGGTTCACAGCTTCCACTTAATGCCATGGCTTCTCAACACGTGGCCCGTTGTGTGACATTTAAGCTCCAGACCATAAAATCACCTTAAATGATGTTTCCTTCTCAAGGGGTGCAGGAAGGATTCGGAGGCCATGATTAGCAGATATCATTTTCACATTGAGTTCCTATCCAGCTCTTGCTTCTGGCAGGGACCCATCAAGACAGCACAGAACCGTGGAAACTGACTGTGGGTACACTGTGAGGGGCAGGGACATATCCAGCAGTTATATGTGAGTGACTTCTGCAGCCACATGAGCTAAGAAAGGCACCAGAGAGGGTTTTCCTGTGGGCCACAGGAGATCACCGGAGAAATGAGTGCCACAGAATGCACTGACTCATAGTGCTCAGAAGCAAGAGCCCCCACACAGGGGTAGGGAGCATTAGGAAATGATGGGAGTGTGGCAAGCCCAGAATCCATGTTCTTTCTAAGGGTTGCTTGACTGTTACCCTTTGCAGCTAGGGAACGAAGCTTCCTATGGTTCTGGAATGTTAATAGTGATATTCATGTTCTAGCAACCAAGTCAAGACTAATTAAATATATATCTGTGGTGGCATACACTTTTGAGAGGCTGAGGCTGGGAATTATAAATTCGAGACCAGCCAGACCAACCTAGGGAGTCACACTCAAAGTGTTCTGCCTTGTGAGACTCTGTCTAAAAAAAATAGGGATGTGTGTGTGTACATATATGTTCATATATCTCAGCAGGACAAATGAAACAAAGCAATCAACTCAGTGTAGCCCAGGGGCAGAGTTTGTGTTGTGTGCATTAGCAACCAGCTGTTAATTGCTATCTAGTGACAGCAATAATAAAAGCTGACATATGAGCCATGAATAGTGGTATATATGTATAAAGCAAGTTTCCTTTCTAGGCTGAGGCAGGAGGATCATTGCTGCTTTGGCAAGGTCTTGAGATCCTATTTTTAAAAAAAGGTCTAGAAAGGTACTACAGTAGTGGAGCATCCCCAGCATCCCTGAAAACCAAAACAAAAGGACTAGCGTAGCTTTCTTGGGCTCAAGTCCCTATTACGAAGCACCTCCCATGGGTCATTCTAAGTATATCAGAAACCCTGTGACGAAGACACTGTTGGCATGGAGAATGGTTCAAGCGCTGGATCGGGGCATCACCACGTGGGCTCGTGCTTTGTTGTCTTTCACACATGAAAAGTGCTCCAGACTCATGGAGATGCCTTTGTCTCCCATCCCCACTGCCTTTCAGACTGTGAAAGTTTTACACACACATCTTTCCCAATATTGCTTATTCTTTTGAGTTTCTCAATATGTGGGGAGAGCTTCAAAAGCTACAATTTCAAGTGTGTGGGGATCTTATCCTTTAAATCCAGCAGGGGGCAAGTATTTGTCACAGAGAAGGTATTCAATAGGCATTTCTAGTCGGCGGAGTCAGGGACCTTTTTTTCTCTTTCATATTAGAGGAAGTCAGACATTTTATATCAGGGGATTGTCTGGACTAGGTGCTGAGAAGGCTAACATTGTAAAACAGAAGAGAAATGAGGAATTCCTAGTAGGCACCCCTCCACATCCAGAAAACAGATAAGCACTCAAAACACTTCACAAGCAGAGTGAAATAATTGTTTGCAAGGCCCTCATAGGGAAAGCCCTTGGGTGCTGCTGAGGTGCCGTACACCTGTCCTGAAGTCCTTCATATGTATCGATACTTTGGCTGGTAGGCTTCACTGGGCCAAGAAGGTGCTGCTCTCTGATTGGCTTACTTTGTTGTTATTTTAATTTTTCATCTGACTTAGAAAAACTTCAGTGCGTGGGGAAGTTGATATGTTTTTATCACTCTGTATTCCACACAGAAGGATAAGTTGGAGATACTTGTAAAAATGGATGCACCTTGAACCCTAATGTTAAGTGAAGTAAATCAGACATACAAAGTTAATTACTGTATGGTTTCTCTTATATGAGAAACCCAAAGTATAAACAAATAGCAAATAAAGGATAGATAATAGGAAATAGGGAGACAGAACTTTTGTAAAATGGACATGGACCAAGAGATGGGGTAAGGGAAGAAATGAAAAGAATTAGAAAAGAATTAAAATGTATAAATTTTTGTATAAATTGCATGTAGCAATTCCCCATGATGAATGTAGTTGTCATGTATGCAAATATATACTAATGTAAAAAATTTTAAAACCAAAAACAAATCGATGTCGTCTTAGTTTCTTTTGTCATTGCCGAAACAAAATATCTGACAACTTAAACAGGGAAAGGTTTATTTAGCTTACAGTTTACAGAAGTTTCAGTCCATAATTGGCTAGACCCAAGTCAGAGTGGCACAAGGCAAAGGGTATCTCAGAGCAGGAACAGTTCACTGTAGCAAAAGCAACAAGGGAACCTTAACAGGTTCTTTCTGCCCCTTTCGTCTTACCCAGACTACCCGGAATAGGGTGCCACCAAACCAATCATTGCACTGATTTACTGTTCACACCCTTGATCCCAGCAACACACACTGAAGATTCAGCCACCTTTGAAAAAGATCACATGAGGGTTTGGGGGGACATCTAGATACAAACCATACCACATTGTGATAGGTAAGTGATTGTGTCAATTTGAATAAGAAACACTCAACTGAATTGGATCAGCATAGTTTGAGGTGTGACTAAAAGGATTCACTGAAGACAAAAGACCCATCCTGGGTAGGCTTGTCACCCAAATGGTACAGAAGGTAAATGAAGGGGGAGGGCTCACTTTTGTTTCTTCAGAGGTGCTCCAGTCTTCACCTTGGACATCATCTCTGGCTTCTAGCACAAGAGCCTTCCATCACAGAAACTCCTGCCTTCCTCACCCAGAACCCTGTAGTGAGCCCCAGGTCTTCAACTGACTTCTTCACATATCTCACATGAAGACAGCCCCTTTACGCTCTTCCATACTTTACTCTGTGTGTGGCCACCATAAAACCAATCTTGTAAATTATTATCTATATATCTTACATTAACTCTGTTTCTCTAATGAACATTGATGACAGATATTTATCAGTTTCCCAGATCTTTGTCAAATCTTGTTACTGAGGGTCAGGCTAGTAGAATTATAATCTCTACTTCTCAGGAAGAATTGAAAATTACTCAAATGGGTAACACCTTGGTCATTATGAAAGCATCAGTAGTTTCCAAAAAGTCATAGGACACAAAGTATAGAGTTTTATAACAATGTATTTAAAATTTTAAAATGACTTATGAAAATATGTTTGGAAATTTAATTGTGCATCAGAGTGATTTGGGTTCAGAGAGCAAAATCAAAGATTTTAGAATAATAGTTAGAAATTAATATAAAAATGCTATCCAGTAATATTTTGGTTCATCAACATGAGTTTACACCAATAGTTCAGTTGGCTAACAGAATAATTAGGCAAAATTTTCCTCCCTTTGTGAACTCCACATCAGGAGATGAATGCAACTGGTGCCATCTTTCCCAGAATCATGAAGTGAATCAAGTTTGTGAGCCAAGGTAACACTGTATAGGGAAATTGTGGAGGTGCAACTAAAATTGTATTCATTTTCTTTAATACTTACACTAAAAAGATGACATTTTTATTTAAATATGAAAAAATCAGGAAAGTAAAAGATCATAGGTAATAAAAATACAAAATAAGAGGTAACAGAAGTGAATGTAGAAAAAGTTTGTGAAACAAATTTTCAAGATAGAGTAATCAAAAAATTTTGGAATGTGCTTGCTAAACCTAAATACAAAAGATTTTTTAAAATGTGGATGTTCTTATTTTTCATTTCCTGTATATACAACTACTCAAAAGTGTGCTGGTTGTGGGCCGGGGAGTTAGCTCAGTGGTTCTGGCACCTGTCTTGCAAGCGCAAGGGCCCGGGTTCGATTCCCTGGTAACCACATAACAATACTGGGTGTGGAGACCCACACCCAGCAGCAACCAGTACCACATACCACAGTGCCGGGCGTGGTGGCTCACGCCTGTAATCCCAGCACTTGGGAGGCAGAGGCAGGAGGATTGTGATGTGAGTTTGAGGCTGAGCTGAGGGCCAGCCTGAACCACAAAGCGAGACCCTGTCTCAAAAAACCTA